>JAJJMF010025017.1:0-40112 GCA_022058775.1 Vitis hybrid cultivar
TTTAGATTGAAAATTAAATTTGGAAAATGGAATTTTGAAAAATTGAATTTTAATGATTGGAATTTTTAAAGGAAATAAACAAATAAATAAATGAAATAATGATAATAATAACGAAAATAATATTTAAACGAATGAACGTGAATAGTGGAATTTTTTAGATTGAAAATTAAATTTGGAAGTCAGATTTTTGAAGAATTGAACTTTAATGATTGAAATTTTTAAAAGAAATAAATAAATAAATGTAGAATAATAATAATAATAATAATAATAATAATAATAATAATAATAATAATAATAATAATAACAAAAAAAATAATATATAAAATAAACAACAAGAATAAAAGTTTTAATATTGAAAATTAAATTTGGAAGTCAGATTTTTGAAGAATTGAAAATTTTAAAATAAATAAATAAATAAATAAATATGGAATAATAATAATAATAACGAAAATAATATTTAAACGAATGAACATGAATATCAGAATTTTTGAAGCTTGGAAACTTAATTTCGGAAATCGGAATTTTCAAAAATTATTTAGGGATGGAATTTTAGAAATAAATAAATAAGTAAATAAATAATAACGAACATGACGATGATTAAATAAATAAATGTGAAAATTAGAATTTTGGAAATTGGAAATTAAGTTTGGAGATAAGAATTTCGAAAATTTGTTTAAAGATAGAATTTTAAAATGAATAAATAAATAGAATAATAATAACGAAAATAAATTATTAAATAAATGAATGTGAACATTAAAAATTTTGAAATGGGAAATTTAATTATGGAGTCGGGATTTTGATAAATTGTTTAAGGATGGAATTTTAAAATAAATAAATGAATAAATTAATAGAATAATGATAACGAAAATAAATAATTAAAGAAATGGATGTGAACAGGAGAATTTTTTAAATGAGAAATTAAATTCCGAAGTTGGGATTTCGATGGAATTTTAGAAATAAATAAATAAATAAATAAATAACGAACATGATGATTGAATAAATAAATGTGAAAATTAGAATTTTAGAAATTGGAAATTAAGTTTGGGGATAAGAATTTCGAAAAATTGTTTAAAGATAGAATTTTAAAATGAATAAATAAATAGAATAATAATAACGCAAATAAATGATTAAAGAAATGAATGTGAACATTAAAAATTCTAAAATGGGAAATTTAATTCGGGAGTCAGGATTTTAATAAATTGTTTAAGGATGGAATTTTAAAATAAATAAATGAATAAATTAATAGAATAATGATAACGGAAATAAATAATTAAAGAAATGGACGCGAACATGAGAATTTTTTAAATGAGAAATTAAATTCGGAAGTTAGGATTTCGAAAAAATTGAATTTAAAAGTTTGAAACTTTGGAAAATTAAATTTAAAATTATGATTTTAGAAAATAATTTGAGAATTGAATTTTGAAGAATTAATTATTATTATTATTATTATTTTATTTAAAAAATGGACTTTTGGAAAGACGAATTTTTAGTGGCCATTTGAAAATTGGACTTGACGTGAAATTATCTGAAAAACCGGGACTTCAAGGATTGTTTTAAAAAAAGAATTTATAGAAATCAATTTTTATCATGTGTTTATGCCACTTATGGTGATTCCCATGACACTTAGAATTGCCACATTTCATATTTTTTTTTAAATCCTTTACATGTCACCAGTGGGTTGCCATTTCTAGAAGAATAAAAGTGAGGGCCCACCTCTCATCCTCTTCGCCGGTGATGTGGGAGCTACAACATAAGAGCTCCAGCAGATTTCTGAAGAGCGACTGAGGTGCCGCTAACGTGGCAAGTCATGGGAATGTCGATGTCGCCTAGGAACCTAACCCCCATCACGACAATCGAGATCGAAGGACAGCCTCTGGTGAGCTGGTGCAAGATGGACGGTGTTTCGACATCACTCTCTTATTCTTATCTCCGCTTTCACGTTGTCAATGGCGTCGGAGCTTATGACTTCCAAAGTAAAGGTATTTTCGGTAAGGGTTTTGACGAAGATTTGCATCTTGAGACTTTGAGAGAGACGTTCTAAAGCCACAACAGAGGGCAAAAAGGGTTTTTCTGATGGCTTTGAATATATGAAGTCAATGATGGAGAGGTCGTGGGGATGACAAATGTGGAGACAGGCTCGGGGGAATGAATGGTGGATTAGATTAATATGAGGTGAGTATGACGTGGTTATGGTGGTTGTGATGGATGGAGATTTAGAGAGAGGAATGGGTACGAGGGACTCAGTGGGTGCTAAAGTGAAAGGATGAGGGTGGCTATGTGCATGGTGTTGAGGCCTCACGTCCCTGGTGATCCACGTAGTTGCCAAATGGATGGACGCACGATCTCAACCAATATAGATTCCCGGTTCAGTCGTTCCTGCAAAAGGCGTCCGGACACACCCTCCGATGGTTTTTTCAGCCATGGTTGGAGAGAATAATCAGTTGGTCTTTTACTAGGTATAAAAAACTTACTTTCCTCCTTGTATGAAGGTCCATATATATAGTATCATAAGCTTTGTTTCCCTCTTTAATGGTAGGGGGATATTTTGGCTTGTAATGATGCCTCTAGGTGGTGGCAGGGCCATCATCACCCTACGAACGGCTGACAGAGTCATGGGAGGCGCTGCGGTTGTTAGAGATCGTGGGAAGTGACTTGCCGTCACTTCATTCCTGTCCTTTCACTTTGTAGGTGACGGAACGTGGGCCATGGCAGGCTGTTGGAATGACGTGCAAGACTTGCTTACTTCCGTCAATGATCCGGACAAACATATTCGGATAGGTTATGTCGGTTGTCCGGATGTGATTTGACGGTCGTCCGGATGTGATGTTTGTGAGTGTCGTGTGCTTCTCCTTTAGGAAGTCCGGATAGGAGAAGTGCGCCACGTGTACTCTTGGGGAAATCCGGATAGAAATGTGTGCCACGTGTCATCAGGGTGAGGGGTCCCTACAATGCCCCCTTTTTAACCTGTTGATTTTGCCTGAGCAGAATGGGCGGGTTAAAAAATAATTGTTTTTGAAACTGAGGTTACTTTTTGCGCCCATTGAGCCACGTGGCGAGCGGGGACGAAGAGAGAGAGAAGAGTATTTATGATGAGCCGTCGTCTCTGGGTATTCCGAGGCAGCGTGTTGCTTCAATGATGGCTTAACTGAGCGTTTGGGATACCGAGGGGCTCTCTCCCTATAAATAATAGACTGAGCCCTCACTTTGCATTTTTCTTTCTGTGCTTTTCTCCTGTTTAGTGCTTTCTCTTCTACCTTTTGCGTATCTTCGTTTTTTGAGTGAAGCTCTAGGGTTTTTTATCGGCAATATTCGCGTCGTGACGGTGACTGCATTTGCGGTTTTCAACCCTATTTTTCCAATTTACACTCGGTACGTGCGCTATTCTTGTCTTCTTCTTGTTGTGTCTGCTTTGTTTGGTTGTTTTTGGCTTGCTTGGGCAAGTTGCTTGCGACTGAGTGTTGATATTGGTTTCTAGGGTTTTTTCGGGGGGTTTTTGTCTGTGTTTTGGGTGTGTTTTAGGATTTCTATTGCCCTCCTATATTTTTTGTGGGTTGTCGATCTTTCTTTGTGGTAGAGTTAAGCTTGTGGGGTTGGGTTGCTGTGTTTGACTGTTGGCCTTCTTCCATGCAGATTCCATTTCCGCCCCAGGCTAAAAAATGTCTGCGAACAAAGAAGCTACCTCATCTGGCTCATCCGGCTCATCCGGCGATGCTCATGCCGAGAAGTCTGTGGATAAGTTGAGTGTGAAGGAGTTCCGCGAACGATTCTGCATCCCCAACGGTGTGTCTGTTGACCTTATTGATGGAGAGGCTGAGTCGACTGAGAAGAATGAAGACCACGCTATTTTCTTTACCAAGGAGCAGTTCAACGCTGGACTCCGGTTTCCCCTGTCGTCGTTGTTCAAGGAGTTTTTTCACTTCACCCAGATTCCCCCGACATATATTCATCGCAACATGGTCCGGGTGCTGATGGGGTGCAGCATTCTGGGCATGCTGTTCAATTTGGACTTCTCACTGTTGGAGGTTCTCTTTATCTATTTGATCAAGAAGGTGAAAAATGACATCTTTAGTTTTGTCGCCAGCCTTCCATCCCTACAGTTGGTGACTAGCCTTCCTGATTCGACCAAGGGGGCCGCCAAGGGACATGTGCTGGTCAATGGCTCATGGGCGGGTTTGGCGGTGCATCCGGACAGGATGTTCGCTCCCAATCAGTCGTTGAAGGTCCCAGGTATGACTAAATTACTTCCTGTCTTTCCGTGGTTTGTGAGTGTAGGTCAACATTGTTAGGTGGCTGACATACTTTGCTTTCTTGAGTGCAGGTCAGGATAAAAGGGGGAAACTGGTGGAATGGGTGGAGAAAGCCTCGTTCGATCGTTTGAACAGGCTTTTCGAGATTGCGACGGCCGAGCGGAGTTGTTAAACGCTTCTGTCCACGTAGAATCTTCGCTCGGTCACCTAGGAGCCCCAGCCGTACGTGCTGAACATTCTCCCGAGGCGGCTGCCCAAAGAGGTGGTGGCTGGGGAGCATTTTGTTCTTAAAGACCTTTCATTCTACGCGGCGGTGCGAAAGGCAGATGCCGGGTCACGCAAAGCCCGTCTCAACAAGCCGGAGAAGAAAAGGCAAGAAGGTCTTTTGCGGAAGGCTCCTGGTGACAAACGACCCACGTCCTCTCCACCTGCTGGCGCTCCAGCGAAAAAGAAGAGGAAGCTGGTTTTGAATAAAGGGAAAGAAATAAAAGTCTCAACTCCCCCGAAGGAGTTTGTAGCACCCCCTTCAACTTTTGTAAAGGAAATAATAATAAGAGAGCCAGATCACCCCGTCTTGCCTTCTATTTCAAGCGGCTCCTGTCATCTTGCGGGTCTAAACCATTCGGGGCCTTCAATGTCAGTGGCTGGACGTTTGACTCTTTTGGCTGAGGAAGCGACTTCAATAAATCAACCCGGCTCTCCCCATTCGGATGCGGATGCAGCCGGGGCCTTTTATGTTGCAACATTGCCTCATTCGGCACCCCCAACGGAAGAAATGGGGGCAGAAAGTCAGGGTTTGCCTCCTTGCTAGCCAAACCCTCATGCTCTTGTACCGGTGAAGAGGCCAACTACAAGGAGGTCGCGTCCGGCGCGTGACTTGAAGTCTGGACTCATCGGGCGGCTTCAGGATCGTTTTCTGGAAACCATTGAAGTCAGTTGCTCGTCTGTCCAGGAGGATCACCCGGAGGGTAGTGAGACGGAGGTGGCAGAAGAGAACCCAGTCGCCCCGGTGTTGGTCCAGGATGGGGGTTCACCCAGAGAGACCCAGTCGGCCGAAAATGATGGGGCCCTGGACCCGGAGGAGGAGTCACTCTCTAATGCCTCGTTAGGGGGGAGTCCTGTTGATGATGCAGCTTGCATGTCCGCTAGCCCTTTCAGCTATGCGGAGTTGGAAGAGAAGCTGAAAAGGATTCCATCCGGCTCGGATGTTGCTATGCCTTTAGCAAAAATGTTTGAAGCGGTGGAAATGGTATAGTTTGTTTTTTCTCGCCATACTGATGTGTCTGTCGTATGGTTTGTGACTTTGCTATTTTTGTTTGTGTGTTTTTCTGCAGCTGGTGAGTGGTATTCGCGGTATGACTCAACAACGTGATCTTTTTTCTGACCTGCTGCGGACTCCTGATTATACGAAGACCTTCGTCTCTCAGCACAAAAACAATGAAGAGAAGCTGCGCTTGAGACTGGAGCAGGCCGAAGCCAGTTTATCTGCTGCTCGAGAGGACAACGAGGTTCTCCGAGTAGAGCTTGCTGAGGCAAAGAGTCGGGAGGAATCTACGGATGCCCGCCTACATGAGGCGGAGGACGAGATGGCCCAACTGAGGGGGAAGGTGAGGCAACTCCGGACAGAGGTGTCTATTGAGAAAAAGCAGAGAGAAGATTTGCAGTTACGTTTATCAGTGCAAAAAGAAGAGCTGAAGGCTAAGTTTGCTGAGGAAATGGAGGAACTCGAAGCGGACTACCAGAAGCAAGTAGATGAAATGTATTTCTTCGGTTATCGTTGCTGTATGAAAAAACATGGTATCAAGCGAGACGTCCCTTCGATTCCTCCGGGTGAGTAGGAGAAGCTGTGCGGCAAGCCTTCCCAATGAGAGCTTTTTCTTTTTGTGATTTTTTACTGCTATCTTCTCCCTGTATTTTATAGTCCGGAGAACTCTCTGTATACAACTTTACAAGTATTAATAAAACATACTTATTCAAATTGTACTTGTCTCTTTCTTTTATTGGTAATACTGCTTTAAATTGGACACATTCCATAGTCTGAGTAATGGGGTTTCATCTAGCTTTTGTAGATGATAAGCTCCACTTTCACTTGCCTTAGATACTATATAGGGGCCTTCCCAATTGGCTTAGAACTTTCCTACTCCTATATCAACAGTATTTTCAAAAACTTTTCTAAGGACTAGCGTACCATTTTTAAAGCTTCTAGGCTTTACTTTGCGATTATAATGAGCTGATGCCCTTTGTTGATAGTCTGCCATCCGGATGGATGCAGTTTCTCTTAGTTCGTCTGCCCAGTCCAAGTTTCTTCCTAACTCTGCATTTGCATCATCCTGCCTTCCTGCCTCTGTCCGGATAGTGGGTAGCCCTATTTCAGTAGGAATGATTGCGTCCATACCGTATGTGAGGGCGAATGGAGTGTTTCCTGTCGAACGTCCGGGTGTGGTTCGATAAGCCCATAGGATGTCGGGTAGCTCCTCTACCCATTTTCTTTTGGCTTACTCGAGCTTTTTCTTCAAGGCAGTGATTAGAGTCTTGTTTGTGGCCTCTGCTTGCCCATTACTTTGAGGATAACGCGGCGTGGAGTATGAATTCCTGATGTTTAGTTCTGAACAGAAATTCCGAAAATTTTTGCTATCAAACTATGGACCGTTGTCCGCTATGATGGTCTGAGGGATTCCAAAGCGGCAAACGATGTTTTTCCATACGAACTTGGTGACATCCTTGTCTTTGATGGTAGCGTAGGCTTCAGCTTCCACCCATTTACTGAAATAATCCGTGGCAACGAGCATGAATTTTTTCTGGGCGACTGTGGCTGGTAGAGGTCCTACTATGTTCATGCCCCACTGTGCGAAGGGCCAGGGGCCTGAAATTGGTTTCAATGTCTCTGACGGTACATGCAGTATGGGAACATGCCTTTGACACTTGTCACATTTTTTAACATAGGCTACCGCATCCTTTTTCATCGTGGGCTAATAATATCCTTGCGAATGGGCTCTATGCGCCAGGGATCGACTGCCGGAATGATTTCCACATACCCCCTCATGCAACTCCGCTAATACATACAGTACCTCTAAGTTGTTTAGGCATCTGAGGTAGGGACCTGTAAAGGATCGCTTGTACAGGTGCCCCCTCAATCAAGGTGAAGCGGGCGGCTTGCACCCGGATCTTGTGTGCCTGCTTGGGTTCTTCGGGTAGGGTGCCTGTCCAGAGATATTCTATGATGACTTCCATCCAGCCTTTGTCGTCTGTTTGGTTTGCCTTAATGGTATTGCAAGTGGAGGCTTCCGCGACGGAAGGGTTGGCTTGGACATATATAGGCAATAATATGGCTTCTTTGATGGGGAGGGAAACGGCTATGCTTGCCAGAGCATCCGCACGCCCATTTTTCGTTCGCCTGATTTTTTCGATTGTCCATTCGGTGAAGCGTTGTAAGGCATCCCTTACTTTGGTCAAGTATCGCGTCATGCGCTCATCTTTAGCTTCGTATTCGTTCTGGACGTGCCTTACCACAAGTTGGGAATCACTATAGACTCGAAGCCTGGAGACGGATAAGGCGAGGGCGAGGTCCAATCTGGATAGGATGGCCTCATACTCCGCTTCATTGTTAGAGGCGGGGAATCCCAGACGGATGGCTTGCTCTAGATGTTCTCCTGTTGGGGATTGCAGTAGGAGCCCTACTCCGGAGCTGGATGATCGTGAGGCTCCATCAACCCGCAAAGTCCACCATTCTTTTTCACTTGGTTCATTGTGTTGGATAGGCCTTCGGGAGTATTTTAGCACGAAGTCAGCCATCACTTAGCCTTTTATGGACAACCTAGGTTGGAACTCAATTCCAAATTCGCTCAACTCTATGGCCCATTGAAGCATTTTTCCGGTTAGGTCCGATATGTGCAGTATGTTGCGAAGGGGTTGGCCGGTTAGCACGACCACCGGGTGGGCTTGGAAGTAAGGGCGAAACTTATGGGCGGCACTTCGAAGTGCCAAGGCCGTTAATTCCACTTTCGAATACCTTGTTTCTACGTCGGCCAAGGCTCTGCTAACATAGTAAATAGGTTTTTGCTCTTTGAGTGAGGGACAACGAAATAGAACAGCCCTCACTGTCCATTCTGATACAGCCAAGTACATATACAACTTTTCTCGAGGGAGGGGGCTGCTTAGAATGGGCGGTTGCATGAGACAATGTTTGATTTTTTCGAAGGCATTCTGATAGCTGTCCGTCCATCCGCTTGCTCCAGCTTTTCATATCGCCAAAAAGAAGGGTCGTGGTTCATCAGTGAAGCGGGCTATAAAGCGTCCTAGCGCGACGAGTTTGCCTGTGAGGCGCTGTAACTCCTTTTTATTCCTGGGGGGTGGTGTTTCCATGATTGCCTTTACTTGATCCGGGCTAACCTCTATCCCCCTTTGGCTGACCATAAATCCTAGGAATTTGCTAGCACTTACGCCAAAGGCGCATTTAGAAGGATTCAGCTTCATGCCATACTTCCTTAAAAGGTGGAAGACTTCCTGTAAGTGGAGGGCATGTTTCTCTCGTGTTTTGCTTTTGACAACGATATCACCAATATATACCTCCATTGTGCGGCCAACCAGAGGTTTGAAGATCTTTGTCATCAGTCTTTGATAAGTGGCGCCCACGTTCTTGAGGCCAAACGACATGACTTTGTAACAATAAAGTCCGTGTGGCGTTATGAAGGCTGTCTTCTCTTGGTCATCCGGGGCCATGGGGATTTGGTGGTATCCGGAGAAAGCGTCTAGGAAGGAGAACATCCCTTGCCCAGCAGTAGAATCCACAATTTAATCTATTCGTGGCAAAGGAAAACTGTCTTTTGGACATGCATTATTGAGGTTGGTGTAGTCGACGCACACCCGTCATTTGCCTTCCTTTTTGGGTACCACTACTACATTTGCTAACCAGTCCAGATACTCTACTTCTTTGATGAATCCGGCTTCCAGCAACTTGTCAATCTCATCTCGGATGATCTTTTGCCTGTCCGGGTGGAAACATCTAACCCTCTGCCGGATGGGTTTTGCTGTTGGGAAGACGTTAAGTTTATGAGAGACGATGGAGGGGTGAATTCTCTTCATATCAGAATGCGCCCATACTAAAACGTCATGGTTTTGTCGGAGGGTGTTTTGAATGTTCCGGGTCTCCTCAGGAGTCAAGAGGGAACTGGTATACGTAAGGTGAGTACCTTCTTCCGAAATTTGGATTGTTTGCAAGGGATCCGCTATCGGGGGATCTTTGTCCGCCGGACACAGTGATTGCTATTGGTCAAGTGCGTGGGTGGACTCAGGGAGGGGCTTATCCTCCTGGCTAGTTCCTATTTCTCTTGCTATCTGGTAGCATTGGCGAGCGGCTAGCTGGCTGCCGTATAGGTCGATTTGCCCATCCTCGGTGAGGAAGCTTACCATTTGATGATACGTGGAAGGGATGACTTTCATGTAGTGCAGCCATGTGCGCCCTAAGATAATGTTGAAGGGTGATAACCGAAAATTGAACGTTGAGGATGATTGGGCCAACTTGGACTGGCAGCACAATGTCTCCCAAAGAAGTAGTAGCTGCTCCGTTGAACTCGGACAAGATTCGCCCAGGGTTCTCGAGATCAATTAAACTGTGTCCCATGTGGCTTATCACCGATGCTTGCACCATATCAGCTGAGTTGCCTAGGTCAACTAAGATGCGTCTAACATCGAAGTTACCCATTTCTAGGGACAGAATAAGGGCGTCGCGGTGTGGCTGCAATATCCGTGTGGGGTCTACTGGTGGGAAAATGATTGTTCCGTCTATGGGGCGAGGGCCCCCCCCAGTTATCCCAGGCCGGATGAAATTGATACGCTCACGTACTAATGTTTCCCGCAACAATCTCTGTCTCTTTCGTTTGGAGTCATGCTCCTCATCCGATGGACCTCCATTAATATAGTTTATGATGGCCTTGGGGGCGGCTGGAGCTGTGGGGGCTCCGGAGTTGTGATTTCGGGAAGCATCTCTACCTCCGACATCTGAGCGGAGGTATTGCCTCAAATGTCCCGCTTTTATAAGTTTCTCGACCAAATACTGGAGGCTCCTGCACGTCTCTGTTGTGTGGCCATGCTCCTTATGGTAGGTGCATTTTTTACTATGATCCCTTCTGGAGGGGTCCGTTCCGAGGGGTCTAGGCCACCTGAAATCAGACATACCTTGGATCATGAGGAGAAACTTCTCGTAGGATATGGAAAAGGGGTGTGAGGGGTGACCCTTCCTGCCTTCGATCGGATGGCCTTGGCCTGTCTGGAAGTTTGGCACTTCTTTCTGTACTACTTTTGGATGGCTGTCCGGCAACCAAGACTTGCTGGGTGGCTGCTCGCATGTCATCTTCGAGCATTGAGTATTTGTTCGCACGTCGAAACAAGTCGTCCATCGTGGTAGGAGGCTTCTTAGCGAGTGACTCGAAAAATAGGGTGTCTGGACAGATGCTTCACTTGAAGATCTGTAGGACAACGTCCATGCTGCAAGCCTCCACTTGTAGGACGACCTGACCAAATCGCTTCACGAATTCCCTCAAGGACTCATTATCCTTCATTTTTATGTTTTGTAGGGTGCTGATGTTCTGCTTATGCCGAGCGGAGCATAGGTATTGTCCCACGAAGGCTTCTGAAAGGTCCCTGAAATTATCAACAGAGTTGGGAGGTAGGCGGTGAAACCATGAGAGGGCCTGCCCTTGTAGGCTGGCGGGGAAAACTTTGCATAGCAATGCATCGTTGCCTATATCGAGAGTCATGAGCTGTCGATAATGCATGATATGGTCGAAGGGGTCGCTGGACCCATCGTACGTGGAGAATTTGGGTACGAGGAATCCCCTTGGGGGCTCGTAAAGAATGATATGAGAGCAAAAAGACGTGAAGAGCATGTCGTCCAACCTTTTGCTGATGGAGCCAATGGGTGGCTCGTTTGGGAGATTTCTCCCAACTTGTCGTACCGCTTGGTGCGGGAGAACGTTCTGCACCATAGGGGTGACCAAGGGGTCACGGTGCGGGAAAACGTTCTGTGGCATAGGGGTGACCACAGGATCATGGTGCACTCCCCATGTGGTGGCTATTGGCGGCCTTGGCCTGCCAGGCTTCTGGGGGCCCAGTCTCGCACGCATGGCGCCCGATAACTGGGATCTTCTGTCATGTTGTCTCTTAGACGAGAAACGAGTAGAGTCTGAGCTTTCGTCATGGGGAGCTCGAGGCATGGGTGTGTGTGGCTCACGTGGCCCAGCATTGCATGTTTCAGGGATTGCTCCAGCTGTGCCGGAGTATATCGACTCTGGGTGAGGCCTTGAGTTGGCTACTTGGCCTCCTGAATGCTGACGACGGGGAGGCCCTGTCGATGAAGCTTGGATACGCAATACAACGTTTTCTTCTCTTAATCTTATTGTCTTCTGGAAGAGAGCTTGCAGTTGTCGCTCGCTTGCTAACTGTCTTTTTTCGATGGCTTGACACCATTCAGAATTATCTTCCTTTCCTCTAGGAAATGAATGGCTTCTGGAGGGTGTGGCCATCTTTGCCGGTGACTGAATTAGCGAAATTTTCCCATAGACGGCACCAATGTTGAGGCCTCGCGTCCCTGGTGATCCACGTAGTTGCCAAATGGATGGACACACGATCTCAACCAATATAGATTATTGGTTCAGTCGTTCCTGCAAAAGGCGTCCGGACAGGGTGTCCGGACACACCCTTCGATGGTTTTGTTAGCCATGGTTAGAGAGAATAATCAGTTGGTCTTTTACTAGGTATAAAAAACTTACTTTCCTCCTTGTATGAAGGTCCACATATATAGTATCATAAGCTTTGTTTCCCTTTTTAATGGTAGGGGGATATTTTGGCTTGTAATGATGCCTCTAGGTGGTGGCAGGACCATCATCACCCTACGGACGACTGACAGAGTCGTGGGAGGCGCCGCTGTTGTCAAAGATCGTGGGAAGTGACTTGCTGTCACTTCATTCCTATCCTTTCACTCTGTAGGTGACGGAACGTGGGCCATGGCAGGCTGTTGGAATGATGTGCAAGACTTGCTTACTTCCGTCAATGATCCGGACAAACATATCCGGATAGGTTATGTCGGTTGTCCAGATGTGATTTGGCGGTCGTCCGGATGTGATGTTTGTGAGTGTCGTGTGCTTCTCCTTTAGGAAGTCCGGATAGGAGAAGCGTGCCACGTGTACTCTTGGGGAAATCCGGATGGGGATAATCCGGATAGAAATGTGTGCCACGTGTCATCAGGGGGAGGGGTCCCTACATATGGGACTCCATGCAGGTGGAGAATAATGGAAATGGGATGAAGACGGGTGTGATGGGTGGTGGGAATGGATGGTATGTAGGGTGAATGATGACTGGTTATGAGGATGAGCACGGTTATGTGGGGGAAGGAGGGAAGAACTATTGAGTGCAGATGGAGGTGAGACTTTGTGGTGGCGATGCTGAGAACGAAACTTTCAGGAGGAACAACAAGAACAAAGCACTAAGAAGGGGAGTAAAATGAACCCGTACACACCTCATTTCTTATATCAACCAATCAGCTCGGGTGGGCCAAAACGCATTTCAAAGGGGTTTCAAAAACAAGACATTAATGCCAATGCCGCATACAAAAACTCAAAACAGAATTCGGAAAACAGGTTGGAACTCAAGCATAGTGTAGGTGCAAGTGAGCTCAAATTCCATAAAAACACATGAATCCCCAACATGTACACTCAGGCATCAGAATGAAAATCTCTTCATGCACATAAATCATCCTAAAATGGTACATAAAAATAAAATAAAGGAATCCAGTTTGTAGAGTCTATACATGTGTTATTCCTCTTCCCAAAATCTCCAACTATCTTCCAGGTGTCCCTCTTTGCTCCCCTTTTCAGACGTCCCCCATCTTGAGCAAAAAGAAAGCCTTCTCCAATATCTCTCAAAACCCCTGTTTTCGTCTTCCCCCGCAAGCCACACTACCCGCTCCACTGTGCATTGCTCAGGGAAGATGTCATCCTCAACTACCGACATGGCCAGCCATGCCCTTTGCCATACGTCCATGCAGCTGGTTTTCCTCCAAAAAGAGGTCCCCAACTTAAAAAAAATCAAAATATTCACCCTCCCCGGGTGGTGTCTCAAAACAAAAGAAAGGCCCCCTTGTTTTTAAAGGGTCAACAACTTTCTCATAAGTTAAATAATTATTTTTTGAAATACCTTTTTTCTTAATAATATTAAATAAAATTATTAAAAAATTAATATATCATTTTATTTTAATAAAAATATCTTACAAATAAATATATTATTATTTTTTATTATATAATATGAAATACAAATCATTTTGAATTTTTTTTTCAAAATATAAATAAAATATTTCTAATTTCTTAATTAATATTGATTTTATATAGTTTATTAAATATTTTCACTCATCTTCTTAATTTTTTAATAAAATTAAATAAAAATTTTGTTAGTTGACATCAACAATAAAATAAAAAAAATTTAAAAATTAAAAATACAATTAAAACCAAAATACTTAAAAATTAAATACAATTCAATAAAAAAAAATTTAAAATTTTAAAAATAAAATATTGACTTTCATTGTATTTCCAACTTTTTTTTCAATATCTATATTTTTGTATTATTTAGCAAAGTGAAAGTTGATATTTTGTTTGTCAATTGGTGATATTACCCTATAAATGAAAGGTTATTTGAGGAAATAAATATTTGACTTTTGAAAAAGTGCATGTATTTTTAAATATTTTTAAATGGATAATATTTTTAAATGGATGAAGATTAAATTGATTTAAAAAAGTTGAGGTTTCTTTTCCTATATTTGTTTCAAATTAGTGAATCAAAACCTCTTTATATATGTCATATATATATACAAAATATATTCTGTTATTTGAGTAAAATGGTCATTCGAAACCTCATTTTGGAAATCTAACTTTTAATTTTTTTTTTGCCATATTTTAACAAAAATATCTTTATTATTATTATTATTATTATTATTATTATTATTATTTTATAAAAATAATCTTTTTTTTTCAATTTACATATAAATACTTAAAATAGTTAAGGACATTTATGTCAAAAAATGAATTACTCTTCAAACAAAAATACAAAAGAGATTAAGAGTGTGTTTGGTAGTAATTTTTAAATGTTAGAAAAATTGGAAACACTACCAAACGCATTTTAACAATACGTTTGATAGTATTTTTACTCAATGTATTTTTAATTGAAAGTGTTTATCTGAATGTGCTTTTAGAAGAATCAATTATCAAGTATTTTTTCAGAAAACACTATAAGTGATTTTTCAAAACCTTGAGGGATAGCTTGGTTGGTCCCACCTTAGGTTTGCTCCCCAATGGTCACCAGTTTAAGTCCCCTTAGGGCCATTGAAGGCTTACCCGGTCATTAATTTCAGGGCCCCATGAGATTAGTTGAAATACGCGTAAGTTGGCCACGGATATCCATAATTATTAAAAAAAAAAAAAAGGTGATTTTTCAATACTACTACGAGTGATTTTTTTTTTTTTGCAAAATTTTAAAAGCGTTTCTTAAAATTTGCCACACACTTAATTTTTATTTTTAAAAAACATTTCTTAGATTAAAAGTGTTTCATAAAACTATTACCAAACTAACTTTAAATTCACAAATATGATAATTATTTCATCTAATTAATTCTCTTCAAAATATAAAATTCATTAAGCATAAATAGTTACCAAATTGTCAATATTTATATATATTGACCTATTATGAATTTCCTTATTTTTTATAATTTAAATTTAAAATATAAAATAAAAAGTTGCATTATATTTTAAAATAACTGAATTTATTTTTATTTTTTAAAAAAAATCATATTCTACATTATTTGAAGCTTTCCTTCCTCCTAACATTTAGCTGTCACCCATAACTACCAAATTATAAAATTTATAATAATATATTTAATAATTTATACTATTTTCCCAAAAAAAGTTGTAAAAAGTGGACAAAAGTAATATCTCTTTATTGTGTTATTATTATTATTATTTTTATAATTTTTATTTTGAATTGTATTCTCTTTTTGCAATTTTCTTCGGGTAAGACATCAGTACAGACACACCTCCGTATGATGCCACGTGTAGAAAAATTGCATTCTTTTATTCCAAAAAAAGGCTGTTTTAACTCTTTTTCTTTCCCCTTACAATTTCCTTATTTTAACTTTTTTTTTCTCATAAGTCAAATAATTATTTTTTGAAAAACCTTTTTACTTAATATATTAAATAAAATTATTAAAAAAATTAATTTATCATTTTAATTTAATAAAAATATCTTACAAATAAATATATTATTATTTTTTAGTGTATGATATGAAATACAAATCATTATGATTTTTTTTTCAAAATATAAATAAAACCTTTCAAATTTCTTAATTAATAATGATTTTATATATTGTATCATATATTTTCACTCATCTTCTTAATTTTTTTAATAAAATTAAATAAAATTTTTGTTAGTTGACATAAAAAATAAAATAAAAAATTTTAAAATTAAAAATACAATTAAAACTAAAATACTTAAAAATTAAATACAATTAAAACAAAAAATTTTAAAAAATAAAATATTGACATTCATTGTATTTCCAACTTTTTTTCAATATCTATATTTTATACTAGTAATATTTAGCAAAGTGAAAGTTAATATTTTGTTTTTATATTTTTAGTTTAAAACTTTTTTTTTAATTTTAAAATTTTCTTATTTTAACATGTTCTCAAGCTAAAATAAATAAATAAATTATCAGTTGGTGATATTAACTTGACAAATGAAATGTTATTTCAAGAAATAAAAATTTGACTTTTAAAAAACTGCATGCATTTAAAAATAACAGTTCATGCACGCAGTAATTAATTATGTGTAATGATCTTCAAGCATAAAAATGGAAATATTTAATGTCTAATACTGTCTAATTTATTGTAGAAATTTAAACATGAAAACACAGATATTTGAATCTGAAAATTTTGTTTATTGAAAATATACCTTTATTACAGAGAGTTGATGAATACAAGTTGGTTAACAACAGATGGATGACTCAGGTTGATGAATACAACAGACTGAAGGAGGAAAATTACAAGAGAAAATTTTTGAACTCTCTATCTCACTTTCTTTTTGCACTCTCTAAGCTCTCTCTTGAACTCTCTCAACTCTTTCCCAGCTTTGAACTCTGCCTGATGAAGAAAGTTGAGGCTCCATTTATAGGCAAGACCTTGGACTTGAAACTATCTTGAATCTTTAATCTTGAAAATTTTGAAATCCATCACGTGTAGAGACAGTTTACAGAGGGAGAATATTTTTTCTTTTCCTTATCAGAGACTTGAGAAGAGAAAAAATTCTCTTTGCTTTCCCATTCTCCACGTTGCTAGCAAAGTAGTAGAAAGTAGACAAATTCTACTATTCAGTACTATTCATGACTTTTATTTTTTATTTATTTATTTATTTTACTTTTTTACTTTACAAACTTTTCACACTTTTAGACTTTACATACTTTTTTTTATTTATTATTTACTGGATAATCACAAGAGAACAAATTTACAAAGATACAGATGTACAAAAGATTCTTGAAAGCTTTTATCTGGATTGACCCATAGGTCCTTCGTAAAGGATAAACTTAGGATCTACGTATGAATCATCTGATAAAACTGCATCTTCAGTTTCTTCATTTTCTTGATCTCCAAACTGTTTGAGGGTTTGAATGAGTCCTTGACGATATTGCTCTAAATCAGTAGCGGCTGCTAATGAAGCTTGACATTTGCTTTTCAAAGTTAGGAATTCTTCTTGAGTCGGTCCTTGAGAGGAACTAGTTGAATCTTTTGAATTTGATGATCCTGGCCTTATTGAAATTAATTGCAAAATTTTCTGTTGACATACAAAATTATGATTGAATTTGTCCCACCATTTGATGCTGAATTCTCTAGAAAGAGATAATGGAAATTGAGGAGGTTGCTCTTGCTTCTTGATAATATTCCATGAGAGAATACATGGAATTCTTAATCTTGAACAGAAAGTTAGGAGTCTAGGTTGAGTGATAAACTGAGAAGAAGTCTTGCTCTTATAGAAGTTGAATTTTTTTTTAATTTCAGGAGGAAATAAGGAGTCTAGTAGACCAAAGAAAGTCCACCATTTTTTAAACCAAGCAGGAAATTTGGTATTGTAATTTCTTGAAAATTGGATGAACCAAGAATGCTGGTAGCTTTGTAAATAAAACATATTATACCAAGCATCCATATAATCTATGCAATTGTAGCTCATGAGATGAAAAGGTTGACTAAAAGCCTTGCAAGTGAAGGGTTTTTTATTCCAATCAGCAATGGTCATGACTCTGAGAATTTGACATTTGGAAAAAGCAATCCTCTGAGGATTGTTTTTATCAGTGTTATGAGTAATTTCAACTTAATCGGTGTCCACCAAGATGAACTCATAAAATTGACGATTTTTCAAAGGATCATTTGAATTGAAGTTGACTCCTTGAGGAAAGATGTAAGGAAGAATTTTAGGAATCTTTTCATAATTAAACTCTGGCTCAATGAAAGCAATTTCTAAGGTTTTGGGTTTTTTGACATATTGATTATAAGAAAAGAAAGGAGAAGGAGACTGAGAAGGAGAAGGTAATGTTGAAATAGTTTAAGGCTGGATTGTCTCTGAACAACAATATTTTTAGGGGTTGATTTAGAAGCTTGAATAAAACTTTTTGAAGGTTGAAGAGAAGGAAAATCTGGATTCAAAACTTGAAAGGAATTTGATGTTTGTAAAGGAAAAGTAGGATGAACATTTGAAAAGTTTGAAATCATGGCATATAAAGCTTTGGTTTTCTTGGATGATGAAGGAAGTTGAGGCCTAACGGGAGTGCCCATTAGGATGGAGAAGGATCCTTATCCTGCAAAAACTCCCTAGTAAGGAAGTCAGGAAGGGAATTCAACTCTCATTTGATAAATTCAATTTCGCAATCAAAGTTTGAAAGTAAAGCTTGCCATCTTGCAAAAATTTGTTTTGAAACTAAATTTTTAACATCTTTTTGTAAAATATCTTTTGCAGCTTTGCAATCAATTTTCAAAAGAATTTTTTTATTTATCAAATCACTTTGAAATTTTGAAGTACATAAAACTACTGATAAAACTTCTTTTTTGACAATTGAATAATTTATTTGAGCGCCCAACCAGATCCCTGAATGATATCTAACTATATGCACTTGATTGTTATATTCTTGCTTTAATATGCCTCCATAACCTAAATTAGGTGCATCTGATTCTACAATGAGCAATGCATTTGGATGAGGGATGCTGATGCATGGTAAACGTTTGACTCTTTGTTTAATTTCTTTTACCAAACTAGTATGATGCTCAGTCCATGCAGGTGCATTTTTTCTAAGTCTTTTGTATAAGGGTTCACAAATGATTCTCAAATCTTTGAAGTAATCAGAAACATAATTTAAACAACCTACAAATCTTTGCAATTGTTTTTTATCTTTTATTTTATCAAGAAATTTGTCAGGAAATTCTATTGACCTTTGAATCGGTTTTGTTTTTCCTTGAAAAATTTCATGTCCTAAAAATCTAATTTTTGTTTGAAATAATTTCATTTTTGGAGCAAAACAAACCATTCCATTTGCTTTAATAACATTAAAAAATTTCTTTAAATGAATAAAATGTTTTTCTAATGAATCAGAAAATACTAAAACATCATCAATGTATACAATTATAAATTGAAAATGAGGATTGAAAATATCATTCATAATATTTTGAAATTCAGAAGGGGCATTTTTGAGACCAAAGGGCATGACATTCCATTCATAATGACCAAAAGGGACAGTAAAAGCAGTTTGTACCTATCTTCTTCTTTAATTTGAACTTGCCAAAATCCAGATTTCATATCAAATTTTGAATAAATTACAGAACTATGTAGTCTTTTGAGTAGATATTGCTTATTAGGAATAGGGTATCTTATTCATTGTAATACTTTATTTAAAGGTTTATAATTAATGACTAATCTTGGTGCTCTTCTTTCTACCTCAGCAGCATTTTGTACATAAAAAGAGGCACAACTCCAAGGAGATTTTGAGGGTCTGATTAATTTCTTCTTTAATAATGAATCAATTTCTTGTTTACAATATTCTAAAAGTTTTTCATTCATTTGAATAGGTCTAGCCTTAGTAGGAATTTTAGATTCATCAAAGCTTTGAACGTAAGGCAGACTTATCTCATGTTTCTTTCTAGACCAAAAAGCATTTGGAAGATCATAACAAATTTCTTTTTGAAAAAGATCTTGGATTTCTTTTATTATCTTTTAAACCTTTTCTTCTACAAGTTGTTCCTCTATCTTTTTATATTGAATTTCTTTTGATAGATAATTTATATGAGCTTGTTTTCTTTGAATTAAATTTATTCTTTTATTCATTGAATCACTTTGGACTTGATGTAATTCTTTTTTAGTTAATGGATATATAAAAGGGAAAAATATGGTATTTCCTAACATTGTGGTTTTGAAACCTTCTTCATTTACTTGAAAAGGGTAAAGTAATGTAATAAAAGGAGTTCCTAAGATTAAAGGTTCAATCATGTTTTGTACTAATATAAATTGAGTTCTAGAACAATAATTATCTTGACATATATGAACATTTTGAAGTTTAAATTCTATTTCTAATTTTCCTTTGTTTGCAGCATAAAGTTCTTGTCCGGTTTGTTCATAATATTTAATAGGAATTAATCATTCTTGAATACAATTCATATCAACTCATGAGTCTATTAATGCTACTATTTCCATTTCAAAATCTTCTACTATGAGTTTTATATTTGTATACCATCTTTGAAAATCTATTTTTGTTATTGTATTTATAAATGATTCTATAGGAGTTTGTTTATTAGGTATTATTATTCCTGGATCTTGATCATCAGAGGTTTCAGCAAAATCTTGTTTATATTGTATTACATTTCTAATTTGTTCATTTTCTTGTTTTGTTTGCCCATTTTCTTGTTTTATTATTTCGTTTTCTATTTTTATTTGTTTATTTTCTAATTTTAATTGATTTATTTGAATTTTTATTTCTTTTATTTCTTCTTCCAAGTCTTTAATGGTTATTGGCCTTTGAGTCTTTTTTAATCTATTATAAATTTCATCCATTGAATATTGTATAGGTTTGATTTGAATTTTATTTGAATCTTCATTGAGAATTAAATTTTTTAGATTTTTAAAATAGTTTCTTTGTGTTTCTTCATCTTGAATTTTATCTATAACATCAAAAAATATTTGCTTATCTACTTTTGAAGTTATTACATTTATTGTTTTTGTTTTTTCTTTATTTTCTATTTTTTGTATTTCATTAATTTCTTTTATTGTTTTTTCTTCTATCTTTGATTCCTCCACCTCTCCCGGGGCAGAAGGAAACAAAATTTGATTAAATTTTGTTTCACTTGACTTTTCTTTTGATTCTTTACTTGACTCTTCTTGATTTGAATTTTGTTACTCTAACAATTTTTTATTATGTGGAGAATTTTCTATTGCTTTTCTTGAAATTAATGTTGCAATTCTTTTAAGGGGTTTCCTATATTTGAAAAACCAAAGGAAAAAGGGAATAGTAATCCTAACTTGTTGCATATATTTTTCATATTGTTTTCTTAAAGCATTTCTAACTTGAGGAGGAAGTTGTTGAAAATAATTTCTTTTTGCAGTATTTTCAAGAGAAAAATAATTTGCTTTGATCAATTCTACTTCAGGAACAAAATGATTTCTTTTAATATTTCTTTTTCTAATGATATTTATGTTTAAAGGAGATTCATCATGAGAGACAATAATTGACTCAAACTCTTCTTTAAAAAGAGAAATTTCCGAAATAAAGTTTAACATATTTTTTAGTTGATTTTCTATTTGACTCATTTCTTCATCTAATTTTGAAATATTAAATTTTATGTGATGACTATAGAATGATGCAGATGATGATGCAGCAGGTGATGATGCAACTAATGATGTAGGTGATGATGCAATAAAGCTGATTATCTTATATGAAGATCTTTCTAAATCATATGTAGAATTATTTAATGTAGATGCAGAACTATCATGGGACCTAAGAGATCTGGAAGAACTAGTTCTACTTAATTCCCTAATAATATTACTCATTGTCACAAAAAATAATCACAATTTTATCCTTAATCAATTCAGATAATTTCCCGAACAGGGACCACCACAAGCGGATCAACACGGGACTTACGGTCCTTCTGCCCTTAAACACTGCTATCACAGGCTGACCAATTCGTTCACAGGAAATTCAACCCAAACTAAGTCAGGACTAAATCTGCGATTAATTACTGTTCCAACTCGTACTACCACTCGATTCTCAAGCAGAACGTGACTTTGATACCATTTGCACCCAGGACATACAACAGTTCATGTACACAATAATTAATTTTGTCTAATGATCTCCAAGCATAAAAACGGAAATATTTAATGTCTAATACTGTCTAATTTATTGCAAAAATTTAAACATAAAAACGCAGATATTTAAATCTGAAAATTTTGTTTATTGAAAATATACTTTGATTACAGAGAGTTGATGAATACAAGCTGGTTGACAACAGAGGGGTGACTCAGGTTGATGAATACAACAGACTAAAGGAGGAAAATTACAAGAGAAAATTTTTGAACTCTTTATCTCACTTTCTTTTTGCACTCTCTAAGCTCTCTCTTGAACTCTCTCAGCTCTTTCCCAGCTCTGAACTCTGCCTGATGAAGAAAGTTGAGGCTCTATTTATAGGCGAGGCTTAGGACTTGAAATTCTATTTGAATCTTCAATCTTGAAAATTTTTGACATCCATCACGTGTAGAGATAGTTGGGGCAATGAAGTCTGCGCAGGGAGAATATTTTTCTTTTCTTTGTCAGACTTGAGAAGAGAAAAATTCTCTTTGCTTTCCCATTCTCCATGTTGCTTGCAAAGTAGTAGAAAGTAGACAAATTATACTATTCACTAATATTCATGACTTTTGATGTGTTTTTTTTTTAATGATATTAAATAAAATTATTAAAAAAAATTAATTTATCATTTTAATTTAATAAAAATATCTTACAAATAAATATATTATTATTTTTTAGTGTATGATGTGAAATACAAATCATTATGATTTTTTTTTTCAAAATATAAATAAAACCTTTCAAATTTCCTAATTAATAATGATTTTATATATTGTATCATACATTTTCACTCATCTTCTTAATTTTTTTTTTAATAAAATTAAATAAAATTTTTGTTAGTTGACATCAAAAATAAAATAAAAAATTTTAAAATTAAAAATACAATTAAAACTAAAATACTTAAAAATTAAGTACAATTAAAACAAAAAATTTTAAAAAATAAAATATTGACATTCATTGTATTTCCAACTTTTTTTCAATATCTATATTTTATACTAGTAATATTTAGCAAAGTGAAAGTTAATATTTTGTTTTTATATTTTTAGTTTAAAACTTTTTTTTTAATTGTAGTTTTAATTTTAAAATTTTCTTATTTTAACATGTTCTCAGGCTAAAATAAATAAATAAATTATCAATTGATGATATTAACTTAACAAATGAAAGGTTATTTCAAGAAATAAAAATTTGACTTTTAAAAAAGTGCATGCATTTAAAAATATTTTTAAATGGATGAAGATAAAATTGATTTAGAAAAGTTGAAGTTTTTTTTCTATATTTTTTCAAATTAGTAAATCAAAACCTCTTTTATATATGCCATATATACAAAATACTTTGTATTCAAAAGGGTTATTTGAGTAAAATGGTAATTCGAAGCTTAATTTTGAAAATTTAATCCTTAATTTTTTGTGGCCATATTTTAACAAAAATGTCTTTATTATTATTATTTTTATAAAAATAATAATTTTTTTTTAATTTACATGTAAATACTTGAAATAATTAAAGACATTTATGTCAAAAAATGAATTACTTTTCAAACAAAAACATGAAAAAGATTAAAAGTGTGTTTGATAATAATTTTTAAGTATTAAAAAAATTAGAAACGTTTCTTCAAAAAACTATCAAAAGCATTTTAACAGTGTATTTGATAGTATTTTTACTCAAAGTATTTTTAATTGGAAATGTTTTTCCTAAAAGTGATTTTAGAATAATCAATTATCAAGTATTTTTTCAAAAAATACTATAAATAATTTTTCAATAATGTTACAAGTGATTTTTTTTTTTTTTTTCAGAATTTTAAAAGCATTTCCTAAAATTTTCCAAATACCTAATTTTTATTTTAAAAAAACGTTTTTTAGATTAAAAATATTTCCTAAAATTACTATCAAACAAACTTTAAATTCATAAATATAAGAATTATTTCATCAAATTA
The DNA here is from genome assembly GCA_022058775.1 of Vitis hybrid cultivar. Classification (NCBI taxonomy): domain Eukaryota; kingdom Viridiplantae; phylum Streptophyta; class Magnoliopsida; order Vitales; family Vitaceae; genus Vitis; species Vitis hybrid cultivar. The sequence goes on from JAJJMF010025017.1 coordinate 23,582, forward strand.
ATTCTCTTCAATATAAAATTCATTAAGCATAAATAGTTACCAAATTGTCAATATTTATATATATTGACCTATTATGAATTTCATTAATTTTTATAATTTAAATTTAAAATATAAAATAAAAAGTTGCATTATATTTAAAAATAACCGAATTTATTTTTATTTTTTATTTATAAAAAATCATATTCTACATTATTTGAAGCCTTCCTTCCTTCTAACATTTAGCTGTCACCCATAACTACCAAATTATAAAATTTATAATAATATATTTAATAATTTATACTATTTTCCCAACAAAAGATGTAAAGAGTGGACAAAAGTAATATCTATTTATTGTGTTATTATTATTATTATTTTATAATTTTTATTTTGAATTATATTCTCTTTTTGCAATTTTCTTCGGGTAAGACATCAGTACAGACACGCCTCCGTATGATGCCACGTGTAGAAAAAAATGTATTCTTTTAGGCCAAAAAAAGGCTGTTTTAACTCTTTTTCTTTCCCTCACAATTTCCTGGAAAAAGGGTAATCTTCGCCAGGAAGAAAACGAGAGAAAGTGTGTTATCTGAGAATCAAAGCACTGGAAATCCATACTTGGTATTGGAGTAAAAGAGAATTGATTCAGATACTCAGAGATTTTGAGAGAGAAAATTCACACGCCGAATTGATCCACAGTTTCACTGAGCGGAAAGAAATTGTTACCAAAAACATCTAGAATCAGATGATCACAGTTTGAGAGGGAGAATTGATTCAGGTTTCAGTTGCTTACAGAGTGGAAACTGATCAGATTGGTGGGTTTTTGAGAGGGATGTCTTCCTCTTCATCTTCCTCTTCCTCTTCCTCTTCATCTTCCTCTTCGTCAACTTCATCTGTATCTTCATCTTCATCACCACCCCTTGATGAAACCCTAGCCCTAACCCTAACTTTGACCCTAAATCTAACCTTAATTCCAGGGCTTCCGAACGATGTGTCGGCTCTGATCCTCTCCATGATTCCATACTCATGCCTTGCTCGCCTCAAATCCATCAGCAAATCATGGAAACTATTCCTGTCCTCTAAGACCCTAATCTCCCTCCGCCAAAACAACCACCAATCCCAACTCCTCTGCCTCTTCCCTCAAGACCCCGCTATCGCTAATCCCTTCCTGTTTGACCCCAAAACCCTAGCTTGGTGCCCGCTTCCACCACTTCCCATCAATCCCTATGTCTACGGCCTCTGCAACTTCACCTCCATTTCCCTCGGCCCCAACCTCTACGTTCTTGGTGGCTCTCTTTTTGACACCCGCTCCTTCCCTCTCGACCGCCCGTCGCCGTCGTCCTCAGTTTTCCGCTTCAACTTTCTCACTTATTCATGGCAACTCCTCTCACCTATGCTCTCGCCGCGCGGTAGCTTTGCGTGTGTAGCACTCCCAAATTCCGATCAAATCATAGTCGCCGGTGGCGGTTCGCGGCACACGATGTTCGGGGCAGCCGGGAGTAGGATGAGTTCAGTGGAGAGGTACGATGTGGAGAAGGATGAGTGGGTGTCGTTGGATGGGTTGCCGCGATTCCGAGCAGGGTGTGTTGGGTTCTCGATTGGGAATGGAGAGGAGAAGGAGTTTTGGGTCATGGGGGGGTACGGGGAGTCGCGGACTGTTTCAGGTGTTTTTCCGGTGGATGAGTATTATAGGGATGCTGTAGTGATGGAGTTGAAGAAGGGTGGGAAGTGGAGGGAGCTTGGAGATATGTGGGAGGCAGGGGAGAGGATGCGGCTTGGGAAAATTGTGGTTGTGGATGATGAAGTCGGGGGAGCGCCTGCAATTTTCATGCTTGATGGGAGTGAGATTTTCAGGTGAATCTTTCAATTTTGATTTTGGATTTATTCACATTTGAATGCTTGTGCTTGTTCTATCTCCCATGAACTTTAGCTCTAACAATTTACTCAGAGCATGCTTGATGTTCTTCTGTATCTCGAATGGCTCGTTTTATGTAGCTTTTTAATTTTATGCTGTTCACTTCTGATTTTAAATGATCAGGTTGACGACTTTCTGCACTGACTAAGCTATGGCAATGGATTTATGTGTAAAATTGCCGATGATTAGAGCAATTCAATTTCCATGATATGTCCAAACATGCCCTTGGATCATCGGGGTTGGTTATTTGGCGGCCTTCCTTTAGTAGTTCTTCAAAAGTGAAAACTCTCTCTCCAACTTTTGACAGAAGATAAACAACGATTTATTTTTTAGAACAGATTTTAGGTGTTTTTTAGTTATTTTTTGTATTGAAGTTTTGAGCATCACTTGGAGAGAATAAGTTAAGACAATTGATTTTCAGATTTGAGGTTTCAAATGGAATTTTGTTATGGAAAACAATTTTTAAGAATTGTTTTTGAAAACGTTCCAAGCAGACAGATTTCGAACTTTGGAAACATTTTTGGTAGATTTTGGCAGAACATAATTTTTTCAAAATTTGTTCTCAAAATAGATTATTTTAGAAAACAAATTTCAAGTGTTTTTTATTGTTTTTTTTAGAGTGTTCCGAGCAACAATTGAAAAGATTTAAGACTATTTTGAAAACTTATGCATTATACATAAGTGTATAATAACTTCATGGTGAATACGTTAAGAAAATTGTTTTTCATATTTGAATTCTCAAACATAATTTTGTACTTGAAAACAATTGAAAAATGCTTTTAAGAAAATTGTTATAAAAAACTATTTTCTAAGAATTATTTTTGAAAGTGTTGTGAAAGAAACCCTTCCCTTTCCTTTTAGTTAATTTCAACTAACAATAGCTGGTTTGTTTTAGATGTGTGAAGGATTCTTTTTGGGGGCCAATGCATACAATTAACCTATTCTTAGCTTAGTGCTTTGGCCCCCTACCTGTTGGGAGGCCAGTGTGTTCAAGGCTTGCTTGCAGCCAATGGTTTAGGAAAGTAACCCTGGCTTACAGGTCTGTGTACTAGTCAGTGAGCATTTAGGCATCCTCGCCACTGTTGGTGCTGCTAGTGCATTTAGACTTGAGCCTGGAATCCCTCCTCTGGGGCAGCTAGTTCGCTGAGCCACTTGGTCTAGCCTTCTAGGTCTGTGCCTTCATAGATCATTTGCAGATTTTTATTTGTTACTGTTTCTTAAAATCATACTATCAAACTTGTTGAGAGGGATTGGGTAAAGAGGGAAATAAGTAGGAAGACTGCAACCTTTTGGGCCTACCTACTGCTTTTGGTTTTAATTTGCTCTCATGTTTTTCGCCAATTGCAATTCAACATACAAATACATATTCCATCTTTTGGCGCTCATTGAATGGGGATTCTTACTTAATCATATGTAAAACACCACAGATACTGCATGACATCAAATCGGTGGTTGAAGGAATCATGCGTACCAAGAAAGGCTTCTCAGGACATGTCATTTGGTTTTGTTGTCTTGGATGGGGAGCTATATGTGATTACCCATATGACTGGAATTGATTTAACAGAGACCCGAAGGTCAAGACAGCATAAGAGAGCAGCAACAATGTTCATGCAAATCTACCACCCAAAGAAGAAGACATGGAGAACTCTAGTCACCAGGTCACCCTTCCATTACCCCATAGATTTCAAAACTGCAGTTACGAGCACCATTTGTTTATAGACTTGGATTCATGCTCATCTCTTATGTGTGCACTGCAGTTATTCTTCCCTATAGTTACTCAATTCATCTGTAATTTTTACCGCATTCAGCTACTTGGTTCTGTTATCATGTTTGTAAATGCCAGTGTACAGGTGGATAGTAAATTATTGGTGGTAGTGGGGTACATCTTGTATCAGCTATGACCCACAGAGAATTGACAGTTTTATGACATGAAAATCAGTTTTACTGATTTTTTTTCTCTCCTTTACATCAAGGCCCAGTGTGTAAATGGTTTCAACAATTTAATTCTACTTTGCAGCAGGAAATGGAAAGTGATTTCAGAACTATGCAGAAAAGAAGAGTTTTAAGCGTATCATTCCCTCAACATACCGTCGTCTTCAAGATGTCTTAATACATTATGGGACCAAAGGGCCTCAGATTCGCTATCGGCGTTAGTCATGAGGACAAAAATTCCATTAGCTAACTAGATATGTGTCATTACCAAAACCTCTCAGAAACACAAGGGGCCAAACACCAGAGCATTTTTTTGACCTCTCAGTCCCTCTCTTCAGCACTTTTAAAGTAAAGAGCTTCTCCTTTATCTGCACCTTGCCCTCCCAAGTAGCCACATCGACCTTCCGCAGAGCCTACACTCCCCACATCTTGCTTGCTTGCACTACCCAGTCCCCTGCTCACAGCCGACAAGCCCTCCCCAGTCATGCTGCGACCAAGATCGGAAAAGGCTCCAGTCCCATTCCCTCCAACATTAGGTTCACTTTGTAGCATGTGGATTCCACCCATTCCAGTGGAGCTCATGCCAAGCTGGCTTTGTAGAGCTTGTTGCTGCTGCAATGCCAAATATGGATGCTGCTGAGCATACAACATCGGTGCTCGGGCTGCCATTAGTGACTGTGGCATCATCTGTTGGGATTGTTGGTGCTGCATGTAGTTGACTCCTGGTTGCATGACCATATTGGGGGAAAACTGCAGAACAAAATCTCAAAAGTAATCAATACGCTGAGAAAACCTAACTGCCACCATATTTTCCTTGTTTCCCTTTTTGTTGTGTTTCTGTTCCATCCATTGAATTCTTGTTGCAAAAGAAACAAACACTTTTAAGAATTTTGTAGTGACAATAGAAAGTAATTGCCCCCCTGCAGGCATAGTTAGGGTAGTATATTGAAGCCTACTTTCCCAAATCATCTCAATTCAGAATTAGAAACTTCAATGAACAAATGAAATACTTCCTGTACCTCCTAATAAGGCTTAATGCTAAATCTCACGCACCAAAGACAAGTAATTGTCATAACCAACCACCTACTGGTGAAATTAAACAACCAGTTCTGCAGAGTTACTGCAATGCCCTTAAATATGGATATTTCTTATTTCTCCAGTTTCTGAATATTGAAACCAATCTCTTTTTAGTACCAGTATTATTAATATATGGTGGGGGAGGGTGCCCTAGTTCATTGGTGAGCCCACACGGACTTCCCCCACTTTGCTCCCTCTGTATTTACAAATATTAGAGGGTGACATCACCAGAAAATTCCCATGTTTAGTAGGGTTATTTAACCAAACTCAATCAAGGTCCTGCATTTGAGCCTATTAATGAACTTCTTTTGTACACCAAAGAAGGAGGACAAACCAGCTGCCAACACCCCCCCCTCCTCCCCCCAACACACACACACAAATTCACCACATCGGGGTTCTTATTGGTTGGATTGTGGGGGTAGGGGAGTTGCACTGGCAAGTATCGGCCAATTGTGGAGAGTGACTTTTGTATCTCTACTTGGTAGTTTTGCTTATGTGAAAAGTAATATATACACTTTCTGTTCTTCGGTGCTTATATATACTCCTAATTTTCCTCTGTATATGAAGTTATGAACTCAGGAAAAGAACAACAAATTTGTCTCAACATGACAAAGGCCTATTCCTCCAATATAACAAGAGGAATCTAACATTGGGAGGGCCAAGATACCCACCATAACAAATGAAACTAATATCATCTTATATGTAGAGTGCACAGACAAATTTGGCAAATGAGCAACTTTACCTGAGCCTGCAGGGATGGCGGTTGTGGTTGGCAATCAGCAATTGCAGCAAGGTACATAAGGTTTCGCTGAAGTCTTGCTTGGTTCCTACCAAATTAGATAAGAATTAAGGGACTCCTTTGAAATGAATTTCTTTGGAGAGACAATACTATTCTAATCACATGCAAAGTTGTGTAAACTATTGCAGCAGAAATTAAACCACATGGGGTGTCATTTAGCTATATAATTGCATCTGTTGAACTCAGAACATCCAGAGGATTTTGTTCTTTCCTCTTCTCCTGGTTTTCAAAGAATGAAACATGTTTCTCCATCCACATTGGGGAAACAAATTTACTCAAAATATTTGATTGGACATTGAATGGAAGAAAAGAATATTTTCATTGGACTGCTGAGAAGATTGAAGGAAAGAAAAGAAACCTTGGAATCTTGCAACCATTTTGGGTGGTTGACAGTTTTAAGTTTCCACAATTTATTTTATTTTCTGACATACAACATTTCAGCAGCAAATGCTGAGCACTACATTATCATGAAAAAACTAGGAATAAAGTGCATCCAAATAGGAAGCAAAAGCCACTCCCCTACATGTAATGTGGAATTCAGTTAAGTATTCCTCTGTTGCAAAAGAAGGATAATGAATAACAACAATGACGACATAGGAGGATTGAATTTTCAGCATCACACACTAATTTCAATCAAAAAAGAATTTCCAACAAACATCTGCAAAATCAATAAGTTCAATACACCCATTTAAGAAAATTTTTAAATCCACTCATTCATCCCCCTCTGGGTGTTACCCTACTACACCTAGGTTTTTCAATAAGCTCAATATTAACTAATGTATTCAATCCGAATTACTAATATGATGCTTTTATGTTAGTTATCACACAATATCAAAATTTTAGGCCCTAGATTCAAGTGTTGTTCTGTCATAATTAGTAAAGTTCAGATGGTAAGTGCATTAGGAACAAGGTTTGTGATAGTTGAAGTGATAGAGATGGAAACCACAGGGACTACATTTTTGTGGATCCCAGGATGATACCTTCCAGACTAAATGTACACTAGCAGTGATTTGGATGTCTGCTCATGAACTGATGTGCACCTGATTAGACTGTAACACAAGGAATGTGAGAAGTAGATGCATCATGATATACATGAAGAAAAACTAAACCCATCACAAAAGAACTTCCTTAACACATAAATAAGGCATGACAAAAGAAATGCAAAGCTTGAATTTTTGTATTTCAATGGAAAAAAAATCCAAAAAAAGGACAGATGGAGACAAATTGCAGGAGAATTGTCATAATCAATCATGTTCTTCCATGTGAAGTAGAAACAGAAGGAAAGAAAGTCAGTGTCAGCTGAATGAGAAGCATCATCTTCATGGGTAAAGATATACATTCCAAGAGCAACTTATAGCAATTAAAATAAATGAAGGGACACTTACTCTGCACATTCACTGAGTTTCCCTGAATTTTGGCTCTCAAGGATTTTCAAAATCAATGACTTGTTCTCATCTAAGTACTGCACATACAAAACCAGCATACAACATGAATAAGCCTATACAATCAATAACATAAAAGGTAATCAATAACAATATAAAAATTAATCTACAGCATAGCAATTGGTTCAGTATATACATATATTGTGTTCAATATATTAGCGCAAGGGAAGCATCCCTGAAATCCAAAATGCATGGATGAAGGGCTTTGGAACAAGAACATACAAAGGGCTTCCATGTTCTTTCTTCACAATAAACTGCGATGGTTAAATCTCAGATGCCATATTGGACAACCAATTTTCCTCAAAGCCAAACCTGTTAGGATTTGGGCTCCAATCCCATAACGTATATCATGCTCTAAGAGTAAGAAATCATAAAGGAAATTCTCCATATGCTCAAAGATACTTTTAAAGCTGTTGTCTGTCTTGCCATCAGCCATCACTTAAAAAACATGAAGTCACGCATAACTGGATTATCTATAGGGCCTTGGATGCTGCTGCAGATATTACTTTGTACTAACACTCGCAAAAGAATTTTATTAATTAAAATACCAAGTGTTCAATAATTAACACAATCTAAGACCTATCAAAAAAAATAAAAAATAATTAACACAATCTAAGGCTCATGAATGTTTCAAACTCAAAACCATAGACAGGGGGCAGATTTTTAGTCACATTATTAAAATATGAATAGAAGTTTATGTTGGTGAACGATCTGCCATTGACCAGTAACTTCAAGTTAGTGCAAGCTTAAAATAGTGCACATTCCACGAATAACACATTATCAAATCAACTCTTTATCATCTCGATCAAATAGCAATCTCCAAACTAACTTGCCTAAAAGAGTTTGATTCATTATATAAGATGTCTAATCCCTAGCCACCCTCTTCCATAGGCAAACAAATGATAAGATGGCTTTGACAGGCTCTCTTACCAGAGCAATTAGATCTGTTGTGGAATCTATCATCACAATATGAGGAAAGATTTGAATAACTGGAAGGGAGAACAGTAGGTCCAGTTGTTATGATCAGCATTTAACAAGCAAACTATATGTGCTATTCAAAATAATCTTGCTTTCAGTGTGGAAATGTCATGTTGATTTGGGGTTTATGGAATTTAGATCCAGCTCCTAACCCACTGACAATACAGAACCCAAGGAGTGGATTTGGGACCTAGAATTCCCATTCCAGGCTCCAAATTTCATGCAATCAAACGTCTCCTAATTTTTATTTTATACAAATTTTTCATTTTCATTTTCATTTTAGAGCTGGGATGTAATCAATTACTTTCATGTTTGATGAAGCCCTAGAAACTAATTAGGTCCAGGTCCATGAATATGATCTCTCCTTCACTTCAATTTTTAAAATGATTCTGTTTTTGTTGAGTGATTGATAAGACATTCTGGTATTCAGAGAAACACTTACACACATACAAAAACAACCCCCATTACAGATCCCTTCTGGCTTATTGATATTGATCATTCCATTAGGGTCCCAGAAACTACAATACAGAACATAGACATGCAAAATCCCTAAAAGAAAGCACATAAAGGAACTACAAGAACAAGCAAAATTACGATAAAGCTACATATACCTCTTCAAATTGATGTAGGAAAAAAAAAAAAGAGAACAGGTTGAAAACCAAGTATTAAAAAGTGAATATGGGAAGCATCAAACTCTGAAGCAAAGAACAGTAACTAAAAAAATAAAACCCATGAACTCATGTTTAATAAGCAATGGAAATAGCCTGGACCACCAAACCACCCACAAGACCAAATATTTCCTCTTCAATCCAATCACCGAATGGATAAAGAAGCAGCCGAGAGCAGACCCATGAATGAATCAAGCAAAAAATTCCAAACAAATGAATTAAATATAAAACCCATGCAAGTAAAATCAAGAAAGATGGAAAAAACAAATACCCATGAACAGGGAAGCGGTACAGTGGCTAGTAAACAGACAAATGTGGGGAGAGAGAGAGAGACCTGTTGGATGTGATCAGTAGTGATGCTGCTGAGGTTATGGCTTCCTGCCATCATAGGCTGCATCTGCATAAGGTGTTGCTGCATCCTTCCTCTGATCTTCTCTGCACTGCCCCCACTGCTACAAATTGCTCTACTTTACTTTTCTTCTCCCTTTCCTTCTCTCCTATCTGTTACATTGTATCCATAACTCCACAAAACACAATATTAAAAGAGAAGAGAGAGGGCTTTGAGGCTCAAGGTTATACCTTTCTTGGTATGCTAACTCCACACGCTTCTTAGTTTCCAGCTCACTGCTCAGATGTCAGGACTCAGGAGAGAGAGAGAGAGAGTCTGCAACTTGAGACAAAAATCAGGTACTTATTCTACCGTGGTGGTCCAAAATGCTAACAATATCACGACATTTATTCTTCTTCAATTTAAAATTGTGGAATAAACAAAGTCGATATGGTATCATACTTTGTGATATTCAATTATCTTTTAATTTATTAATTCACATCTGAGAACAAATTGCATGTGAGGCGGTGTATCTAAGTATTAATTAAAATATAATTTTACAATAATAATATAGTACAAAATTTATACTTTATGTAGATGGGCACCGCCCTTTCTTCATCAGGCAAGTAATCATTAATGTATCTTATTTTATATGTCGTGAAAAAATATTTTATATTTCATATTTCATATTTATTATTACAAACAAAAGTAAACAACCTATATAATTTTATATATGCATTTCCAATAAATATATCATCTTCTTGTAAGAAGGTAACAAAGGATCTCTTTGTTTTGGCGTAGAGGTCTAATATGGGATTAATTAAATTTTCGTACTAGTCAATTTGACTTTTTTTTTTATATTAAGTTAAAAGTAATTTATGTTTAATGATCAATATAATTAAAATGAATTTGTTATCGTTAAGTGTAGTTGTCCTGATTCACATCAACATGTTATTTTTAAGTGAATAGGAAAAATAAAATATTTTTTTTTGTCTTTTTTATTCAACTAAAAAAATAAATATTTTTTAAGATGATGTTTATTTTATTTTATTTTACTTAATTCTAATTACAACTTAAAATTAAATAATGTTTAATAATATTAAGTATTATATTGTTTGCTTTAAAAATATTTTATTTTTATTTAGTATTAAAAAGTAAAGAAAAACTAATATGTTACATTTTTATTTAGAAAAAAACTAAATATTTTAGTTTTCTCTATTTAATAAAAAGTTTATAATAAGTTATAAAAAAGAAAAAGAAAAATAAATAATTTAAAGTCTGAAAATAAATTACTTTTAGTAAAAACTTTAAAAAAATAAATACTTCTAAGTGTTTTCTTAATCAAATGTAGTCCTTTTATCCATTGAGTAATATATTCTTTTTGAATTTAGTATAAAATTTATCTTCTAAACATTTTTCTAATTACTTAAATGGTGTATGATTATATATATGATTTCATATATATTAAAGTATTTTTAAAGTAAAATAAGTTAGATTTCAAATTTATGCCACATTTGTAATAATTTTTTTTTTTGGCTTTGGCCATGGGTTGTATTAAAAGATATAATTTTAATAAAATAATATTAATATTAATATTAAAAATGTTAAGGTGTGGTTTGGACACAATTTTTGTTTTCAAATTTTAAAAATAAAAAATGATAGTAAGTATTATATAAGATATAATTTTTTTTTGAAACTTATTTCAAAGAGATAATAATTTCTAAAAATTGTTTAACAAAATTAAGGTATTAAAAAATAGATAATGATTTTTAAATCTATTTAAAAATATAAATAATTCCATACAATCACTTTATTTTTTTACATGTAAAAATTAATATTACTTTATATTTTTTTTAAGAGAAATTAATTTAAAAGTATAACATGAAAGTTAAGATAATATTTTTTTTGTGGAATTTTTGTTGGCTTACAAGTTACAATCCATAAGAAGTTGATTTATATTAGATTTAAATAAACACACATCATATTGATATTGTCTTTTCTGAAATAATTACTTTGACTCTAATTTCAGCTTTTTGGTGAAGCCAAAAAAAAAAAAAAAGAAAAAAAAAAGAAATTATTTAAAGCAAAACCATAACACGATGTGATTTTCACCACAAGACGCCAAACATGACTTTAATGGGAAGCATCCCTTATGGCTTTCATGTTAACATCTTGATGAGTCACGCGGGTTGGGAAGAACTTTTTGTGGATCACATCAACCTCTAAACTTTAAGCAGGTATGCAAACTCCTATTGGCTTTAATTCTTGTTTTTTCAACGTAGTAAACAAGTCTTTTGAATAATATATTTCATAATATTAATTTAGATGTCATTTCATAAAATTAAAACTCATGTTTTCGAAAATAATTTTTTATTCTTCAAAATAAGAAAAAAGGAAAACATATTTGATAATTAAAAACTATTTTCTATTTTATGTTTTTAAAAACATAAAATAGAGTATTTTGAAAGAACATATTTTAATTATTTTTTATTTTTTTTGCTTTTTGATGATTATTTTAAAAAATAATTATATAAAAATGTAAAGTAATTATACATTTTACATATCATATTTTATATCACTGTATATATATCTAAGTTTTTATTTTTTATACTTTAATTTCATTTATTTATATTTATTCTCATTAATTTATATCTTAATTAAATTTATTTGCACGTATACCGTTTTAATAACTTGTATTGCATCTTTGTTAGATACCATCTCGATACCATTGAATTTATCATTCCAATTTAGCATACATGTCTTACATTTGACAACCATAATGATTCATAATAAAAAAAGAACAAAAAAACTATGTTCATATGTTACTCAAAGCAAATTAAGAAAAAAGTCTTCTTTTTCCGGTGTTTCAAATTTATTTTGTTTTGCTTTTTTCTTCTTTCTTTTTAACGTTGGTTTCAAACTTTACTCATCAAAAAGGACTTTGATTTAGGATGGGGGATGATTTTCGAGTAGACCTAAATTCTAATCCTCCTTTGTTGTCTATATATGTTGTTCACGTGAATCAACCAAGAAAATGGCTTCACACACATACTTGTCTGCATGCATACCCCACTTGGACCCAGTCCCTTTGTCTGTGTCTCCATGGGAAATTTAAAGGGTTAGGCATGTGACTCAAGATTTGAATTCTTTTTCTCAGCGTGTCTCGTAAAAGCTTGAGAATCTCCAGGACCCCTAACATTGACCCCCAAGTAAACGCTTTCCTACTTCGTATGTAACCTAACATCAAGGCCCACAAATGAGGAGATTTGGTCAATCTACCTAACAATATTAGACTTACAAAATATGAAGTAGATTGCGGCTTGTGAATTTTTCGTGTTAACAAGGTTTGAAAATGAATTTCGTGTAGAAAGGGTGTTTTGGAAATGAATCTTGGCGGCTGTTGTGCATGAACTTGGTGGGGAACATGAGAAAAATGACTTGGTACTTTACTTGCTTAGAAATATAATTTTCCCATTCAATTAATTCTAAGTAGTTTCTTCCTTTAGACCCATTCAATTTCTAGTTTCCTATAGCGAAACCCTATTGTCCAAGAGCCAAAAACACCCTTCAATCCTAGCTAGCTAGCTAGCTATCACACATGTAAATATATATAACCTATGATGGTTCTCCTCACATATGCTTATTATCCGATCAACTTAATTGTTGGTCTCATCCCCTCTTTCGTAGCTTAACCCAACCAAGATCGATCATGAGGTTTCTCAACGTTGTTTTAGCTGTCACAGCCCTCGTCTTTGTTCTGAGTGTCAAACCACATAGTGCTATTAGGGTTCTTGATGGAGAGAAAGAAGAGTGGATGAAGATGAGGATTGTTCCTTTGCAATCTATGCTTTCAGGTCCTGTCCCTTCTTCGGGACCAAGTTCATGCAGCTATATCCCCGAAAATGCTCCACCTTGCCCCAATGGAAGGAAGCTTGCAGGTCATGCCATGCCTCCCCCTAGTGCACACCACAGTCCCAGTCCTCCGGTTGTCATGGCTACTGAGTACTAAACGTTTGGTGGAGTGACTCACCATGCATGACCACCACCAACCTCAAAATTGTTACAAGTCATTAACCCAGAATTATATATGTACAAGTATCTTTTTTAAGACCTTAGGAATAAACTGAATATCCAGACCATGCATTTTTCGCTTTTGTAGTCGTATAAAGTTTGTGTGTTTGTTTCCACTGTTCCACAGTGAGTGGAAAAAATTATAGAATAATTACATGAATTACTTGTAGGTATTTTGTGTATAGTTTTCCACTACTCACATTTTGTACCTTAATGAAGTTTGTACGTGTTATGATCCATGACAATAAAAAGAAAAACTAGTATCATATTTGCTGGTTGTTTGCTGCTTAATTTGCCGTCCTCATCACATCCTTCTTTTGCATTCATGGGTGTGTTTTACCAGACTTTTGCTCATGTATTTCATCCAATTTTATGTCACTTGATTTACTTTTATGCTAGAAAAGAGAAGATTAATTAAATTTGACCGGTAAGACTTTGTTTGTGATATTTTGCATTAATGGTATATTTATTTTTTATTAGACAACAAAAAATGTGATGTACATGGTAATATGAACTTCAGCCTTACACAAGTGTTGAGTATATTGAAGCTCTGATACCACTTGCTATGTCAATGGAAATGTTAATGTAAACATATTAAAGGAAGAATACAAAAAATAAAGCAAACCACACAAAAGGTATACGAGAATTTAACATGATTCGACCAATTATGCATACCTCTATAGATGAGAGAGAATATTTCATTATATGATAGAGAATATTACAAAAAAGAAAAAAGAAAAAAATACAACTATTGAATCCCTTTGTATTTTTACTTTGTATTGTAATGACCCACACCAATCGTATAGATATTGTTCGCTTTACGCATTAAAAAGACCCTCACAACTTTAAAACATATCTACAAGGTTAAGAAGAGTCCATACTTATATAGCACCAAAAGCTTTCTCTCTTATTTGATGTGGAATATCACAAACATCTCCCTATGCAGACACTACATCCTCGTTATGTCTCACAGGATAGTAGGGCCAAATAGACAAACACCTCTCATGGGACCAAACAAACCCTCACACTAGGGTCAAAGATTAGCTTTGATACCATTTGTAATTACTTGTACCCAATCATGTAGATATTATCCGCTTTGGGCTTAAAGAAACCCTTATGACTTTAAAACATATTTATAGGGTTAAGAGGAGCTTATACTTATATAGTGCTAAAAACTTTCTCTCATATCCGATATGAGATATCACAAACATCCTCTATGTAGACACAACGTACTTGTTGTGTTGTGTAGGATAGTGGGCCCAAACAAATAGACACCCCTTACAGGGCTAAACAAAACCTCAAATCATCAAGTTGTTAATCATGCTCTGATCATGCAGTCCCTATTCATCCACCGGGTTTTGATTTTTGTCCCCTTAGAACTCAAGGACGTAAAGAATATTCGATAAAATTGGAACGATGCAGAGAAGTCCCTACGTAAAGATGACATGCACAAATTGAAAAATGGTCCAAAATTTTTATTGTAGTGTCTCACATCGTCGAGGGAGTGAATGTAGAAGATCCATATATAGAATGCTTTCACAACACACTATCGATGCCTTTTCTTGAGGGCGTAAGCCTAATAAAGAAACAAAATTGGGGCAAACTAGTGGACTGTGTGTGAGCCATTGCAACCCTAAACTAGACAATATTGGGTGGAAAGTAGGGTCATGATAGAATGGTATTAGAGGTTGATCTCCAATTGGAAGGGTGTTGACGAGGATGTTGGGCATTCTGGAGGGGGGGCGAGGGGGGATTGTAGTGTCCTACATCGCCCATGGAGTGAATGAGGGAGAGCCATATCTGAAAGGCTTTCACAACACACTATCGAAACTTTTTCTTAAGGTTGTAAGCATAATAAAGAAACAAAGCCAAGGCTGATTGGAGGGCCGTGTGTGCGCCACTATAGCCCTGAATCAGACAATATCGAGTAAAGAGTGAGGTCGTACCATGTACCATGAGTTATTTTTCTCTACTAGGTATTTCTCATTCTTCCTTGACCTTCAATTAAAATTCTTTTTGTAATTTTTTCTTTGTGCTCTAATCTCTTTGTTCATCCCAAAATCTTCAAATAAGGTTTAAGGCATCTTCAACTAAGGTTCTCCTAGATATCTTTCAACTAATGCTTTGATACCACTTACTATATCACCAGAAGCGTCAATGTAAACATATTAAAGGAATAACATAAAAAATAAAACAAACCACACAAAAGGTACACAAGATTTTAATCTTGGTTTAACCAATCATACCTACCTCCACGAATGAGAGAAAACATTCTATTATACAATAGAAAATAGTATAAATGACAAAAATAGATATAATTACTAGATCCCTTTGTATCTCCATTATGTACCATGAGCAATTTCACTCCATTAGGTATTTCTTACTCTTTCTCATATTTACACCTTGATGAGCCTGTTTACTTCACTATGTGTCTCTTACTATTCCTCACATATTTCACTTTCATGATTTTTTTCCTCTCATAACTTAAAATATTTATAGAGAGATTCCTACTAGTTTTTCTTATTTTATAAGGAATCTAATTACAATCACATATAAAGTTAGAAAATATCCTATGTAATATTGCTTTTAGAAAAAGAAGTACATTCTTAATAGAAATTTGAGACATTTTGCTCATGTATTTCATCAAGTTTGTCAGCTTGATTTACTTTTATGCTAGAAAAGAGAAAATTAATTAAATTAGATTGGAAGATTTGTTTGTGAAATTTTGCATTAATGGTACATAGATTTTTTTAACAACAAAAAATGTGATGTACATGGTGATATGGACTTTACCTCTACAAAAGTGAGACCAAAAAGGGAAAAAGACTTTTCAAATTCTTTGACTTGATGTGAATAAATTAGAAAAATATGTTTTCAAGCCTTTTTATTTTTTATTTTTTTTTAAATATTGAATAAATGAATTTGCACATTTCACAATGGCAAATACTCGCTCCTACATATTCATATACAATGACTTGCCCTTAATACCCTTCTCATCTACTTTTATAAACTCACCAAAGCGATTTTTTTTTAGAAGGAACAATAATATTTTAATATAAATTATAAATAAGAATATTAATATTTAATAAAACAATAAATTTTATTATTTGTTAAAAATAAATAATAATATTTTTAAAAAAATAATTCTTAATCATATTTTATTTTAAAATAAATTATAAAAAAGAGTACAATTAATTTTTTAAATATATAAATCATTATGTTTTTTTTATCTATTATACTAGACAATTACTTCATAATAACTGCAAATGTATTATGAACTATCTAATTTAGCAAATTATAATATCAATTGACTTAACTTTGAGTTTCAAATTATTTTTAAAAATTATT
>JAJJMF010025018.1:0-28477 GCA_022058775.1 Vitis hybrid cultivar
TCCGGATGTCTCACATTCGGAGCTCTATCCAACCAACGTTCCACCTTTTCCGAATGTCTCACATCCGGAATCCTATCCAACCGACGTTCCACCTTCTCCAGATGTCTCACATCCGGAATTCTATCCAGTCGACGTTCCACCTTTTTCTATATCCTTAAAGCATTTTCTTTAGGTTCCAAAATCACATTTTTCATAAAGCTTTGCTGCCACTTTTGTTTTTGGCAAGTAATTTTTCATACTTCCTCTGTTTTTAAAATGTTTTGAAATAAACAAGGAATCTAATTCTGTAATTCCGAACAATGGAGTTATTGGAATTAGTTCATGCAAAATAAACGGGCTATGGTGGGGGCCCGACATCAAATAAATTTCCTTTAAAATAAAAATAGAATTGAATGAAATACCATGCATGATATTGGTGCTCCTTTATCTGGTTGGGGTGATATGAGTGATATACTTTATGTTCATTACTATGCACTAACCCTAATTTGTGATAGCGCGTTGCCGTTTGCTGATCAGGTACGCATCCACTTCTACTTTAGTTATTCTCTATGTATATTCTGATACTCATATGTGCATGATCGAATCGAGTATTCATTGATTTTCTTATCAATTGTCATATCATTTTCATTTTATTAGTAGAGACCCGACTTTAGGGACTTAAAGGGGTGCTACGGTCTGTACCGTACCTTCCCGATAAGTAACCTGACCCTCGAACCCCATCCGGTTTTTCGCAGACCACCTTTTCCAAAATAAGGAGTTACACTTAAGGTTTTTATTTCTTATTTTGTTTACCCTTTAAAAATAAAACAAAAATAAGTGGCGACTCCAAGTCATTTTTTTTAACCAATTAAATCATTTTTTTTCAAAATAAAATCGAGCTCGCCATCAAATGGGAAACGCATGAGCTAAAATGCGGGGTCCACAACATTTTATCTTAAAAAAATTCAAAAAAAATAAATATTATTATATATGATAATATATATTACAATTATTATAAAAACATTAAATCAGGTCGAGATTTGTTAATATATATTACAATCCCATTACAACTTTTTTGGAAAAAAGCTACGGCATCCTTTTCTTCATTTCAAAGGGTGAAATGTGTGATAAGGAAAAATCCTAAAATTCACAATTTATAAATTTTTTATATAATTAAATATTGAATATAATCTTAGAAGAAAAGAAAATATTTTAAAATTTTTCAATAAATATGATAAATATTCAAGGAATTCTTTTCTTTAATTCTTAAGTTAGATATTTCACTTATTCTACCTAATAGCAAAATTCTAATATTTCTTAGCCTTAATTAGTTACTTCAACCATATTTTCATGCTTATATTTTAGTATATGCAAAAATGAGGAGAAAAAATAACAACAAATAAAAAGTATGTGAAGCACTTTTCCTTAATATATGTTTAATTATAAAATTCTTATGCCTTTTTTATTTTTTCACTTTAAATAATAATTTAGACTATCTTTGGTTTCAAAAAATTTGAGGGAAAATGTAAGAGAGAGAAAATAGATGGGAAAAGTAGAAGGAAATAAAAAAAATTAAAATTAATAATTTATTTTTATTTGCTACTTCAAACTTATTTTAACTCATCAATATAGATATTAAATAATTTGAAAATGTATAAGTTGCTTTAAGACAACTAAATATGGAAAAATCATTTTCCTTAATTTTTTTTCCCCTTTCGTTAGTACTTTTTAGTTATGTTTGGTTCTCGAAAAATTTGAGGAAAAGAAAATATAAAGGAAAAGTAAAAGAAGAGAAAAACTAAAGGAAAATGCAAAATAAATTAAAAGTCTATAAATTATTTTTATTTTCTACTTCAAACTTGTTTCACTTATTTTAACTCATCAATATAAATATTAAATAATTTAAAAATACGTTAGTTTCTAACTAGTTTTAATTATATTTGATTTTTTTTTATATTTTTCATTTAGTGTTTTTTGGGAAAATGCGAATGAAAGAAAATAGAGGGGAAAACAGAAGAAAAAAAAAAGAAAAATTAAAAATAGGTTTAAATTTAATAAATTATTTTTATATATTTCTTTAAACTCATTTTACTCATTTTTCTTTATTATAACAAAATTAAGTAATTTAAAAATATTTAAATTTCAAATTAATTTTAATTATATTTGATTTTTTATAGTGAAACCAAACACGAGAAAATTATTTTACTTAACATTTTTTTTTCTTTTCCTAATATTTTTTTCATAAGATATATAATTTTATTATTTTTAATATAAAACAAGCTCCACTCTTTTACTTTTTGTCAATTTTTTATTTTTATTTTTTGGCCTTTTTGTTTTAGCATTTACCATTGGGAAAGTTGTGCTTTGGGCTTCCCATCCTAACATAGTAGCATTTTCAAAACCCAATAATGGGAAATATGAGAATCAATTTTTAATATGAAAAGTTTTATCATTTTTGTGCACTCTAAGCCAGCTCCATCTTCTGTGCCCAAATTGCCTCTCCGTTTCTCCAGAGCATCCTCGACATCATCCCAACCTCCATATCACCCTATCTCATTTGGAAGTTTTCTCTCATTTTTCTTCACTCCCGAAACCCAAAATCTCTCATTTCAGTTCAGAAACTCAAATCCAAAACTCCAAGACGATGTTAAAATGTGCCTTTCAGCTTGTTTAGGAGCCATGGGAGTCCAAAAGAATTCAGGAAAAATGAAATGGAGTTTGGATGGAAAGAGTGGGTACCCAAAAACTAAAACCCTAACCTTCAAATGTGTCCTAGACTCACAAATCTGTGTCTAAGATAGTTATATCAGCAAGAAATAACACCAAACATCTCTCTTAGACCATTAAATCAGCCAAGCCCTTGAAGAACCAGAGGAAATGGTGCAGAAAATGAAGCACAAAAGACTCTTAAAGTATTGGGTCCCGACGAACCAGTCGATCGATCCTCGACTGGTGATTGTACCTTAGGTACTACCTTTATAGCACTTAAGTACGATCTTAATCTACCTTAGGTACTACCTAAACTGACCTTAGGTACTACTTTAGTTAAACTTAGGTATTACCTATGTGAAGCCTCAAAACTTCATTTATGGATATTACTTACTTCATTTGTAACCTTTAGAGCATGCAATTTTGTGATTAATTAGTGTGATTAGCTGGTTCAACTTTGGTATTTTGGTGATTGTAACTTAGGTACTACCTTAACCGACCTTAGGTACTACCTGAGTAAAACTTGTGTACTACCTATCTGAAGTATCAAAACTTCATTTGTGGATATTATTTACTTCATTTGTGACCTTTAGAGCACGTCATTATGTGATTAATCAATATGGTCAATTGGTTTACCTTTGGTATTTTGGTGATTGTACCTTAGATACTACCTTAATAGCCCTAAGGTACTACCTTAATATCCTTAGGTACTACCTTAACCGACCATAAGTACTACATTAATTAAGCTCATTCAATCGTCTAGGAGCGGGTAGGGGTCCTTTTTAGTTTTAGACATAAAATCGATTGACCGGTTACCCCTTCCCAATTGAGGTTCGGTCGAGAATAAAGTAAGGAATATCCACAAATGAAGTTCTAAGGCTTCATATAGGTAGTATCCAAGTTTACTTAATTAGTACCTAAGATCGGTTAAGGTAGTACCTAAGGTAGATTAAGGTAGTATCTTAGGACTATTAAGGTAGTATAGTCACCAAAATACCAAAGGTGAACCAATTGACCACACTAATTAATCACATAATGACGTGTTCTAAGGGTTACAAATGAAACAGGTAATCTCCACAAATGAAGTTCCGAGACTTTAGATAGGCAGTACCCAAGTTTTACTTAGGTAGTACCTAAGCTTGGTTAAGATAGTACCTAAGGTAGATTAAGGTAGTACCTTAAGACTATTAAGATAGTACCTAAGGTACAGTCACCAAAATACCAAAGTTGAACCAACCGATCACACTAATTAATCACAAAATGACATGCCCTAAAAGTCACAAATGAAATAGGTAATATCCACAAATAAAGTTTTGAGGTTTCACACAGGTAATGCCTAAGTTTAACTAAGGTAGTACCTAAGGTTAGTTAAGATAGTACCTAAGGTAGATTAAGGTTGTACCTAAGGGCTATTAAGGTAGTACCTAAGATATAGTCACCGGTCGAGGTCCAATAGAGAACCGATCGACCAGTTCATTGGGACCTAATACTTTAAGAGTCTTCCATGCTTCATTTTCTGCATCATTTTCTCTGGTTCTTCAAGGGCTTCGCCGATTTAATGGTCTAGGAGAGATGTTTGGTGCTATTTATTGCTAATAGGGCTATCTTGGACATGGATTTGCGAGTCTAAGACACATTTGGAGGTTAGGGTTTCGGTCTTTGGGTACCCACTCTCTCCACCTAAGCTCCATTTCGTTTTTCCCGGATTCTCTTGGACTCCCATGGCTCCTAGACAAGTCGAAAGACGCATTGACACTGTCTTGGAGTTTTGGATTTGGGTTTCTGAACTGAAATGAGAGACTTTGGGTTTTCAAGAGTGAAGAAAGATGAGAGAAAGCTTCCAAATGAGAGAGGGTGATATTGAGGTTAGGATGATGCTGAGCTGGAGAAACGGAGAGGCAATTTGGGCATAGAAGATGGAGTCGGCTCAGAGTGCACAAAAATGATAAAACTTTTCATATTAAAAGTTGATTCTCATATTTCCCATTGTTGGGTTTTGAAAATGCTATTATGTTAGGATATGAAGCCCAAAACACAACTTTCCCATTACCATTGATGGAAAAATATGCTTGCAAGGCAAGCAATCAAAGGGACAAAATCAAGTCAATTTTCAATATTAATAGAATTAAAGTTGACAAATTTTCAAAGCAAACAATCTTATAAGGTAGGAAATTAAGGTGTGTTTTGACCACTTATTTAAATAAGTTACTTTTAAAAATATTTTTTCTTTTTTTATTTTGTAAAAACATTATAAAATTAATTTATATAATATTAATTAAATTTGATTCAAACTGTATTGAAAATGAAAATATTTTGTTAATTATAAATAAATTAAAAAATAAATAGTTTTTAGTAAAACATGAATAGTGACATTATAATAAAATTATAAATTACATTTTTTTATAAAAAAAATTTATTGTTTAGTATATGTTAGAAATATAAAAATATTAACATTTTTGGAATGAAAAATAATAATTATTAATAATATTTGATTTAAAATGAATAAAAAATTAAATTTAACTTTTTTTTACATGTAAATTCAAGTTTTTTATTACATGCACTCATTTATTACTCAATTAGGAATATAATATTTTAAAATATTTTCATTTAATATTTCTAATTAGATTAATTTTTTGTTCCAAATTATTCTTAAAAATTAAAATATTTATTAAATAATTTAAATTATTAATCATGTCTTATTTAACTTATAATCTATTTATATAATGATTTTTTTTTAAAAAAATATAGTTATATGTTTAGAAGAAATAATATATCAGTTTTCATTTATTATTTTTTTTAGTGATTAGATTTATTTTTAAAATTTTAAATTACTTTTTAAAGTTTTTAAAATTCATTAATAAATTCAGCGAAAAGCTTGAGAAGAGGGGATAATAGAAGAAGGAAAAACGGAGAGAGAGGAGGACAGGTAAAAGACGAAGCTCGTGGGATCTTGTTTGGGTTGGAGAAAAAAGAAGAGAGTGCTAGAAGCCCAACCGATACTGCTAGAGGAGAAGTGTTACTGGGTATGGTTGTTGGAAAATTTTTATATAGGCTAACATTAATTGAATAATTTGTATTTGCAAAAAAAAAAAAAAAAAAAAAAAGGGTTAATGGATAGTCTATTATATAATAAACCCAATTAACTAGTGATCAAATTTGAATTGAGTTTTGCATCTTTTGAGTAGAAGCTCAGTTGAGTGGCAAGTGTAGGCTATGGGTCTCATTGAAGCCTATTATGAGAGGGCCCAATAAGAACTCAATATTGAGTTGTGCTAAGTCCCCTCTTTAATATAGATAAAAGGGTCTTTTCTGTTTTCCTATAGAGTCACTATAGTTGTTATCAAGATCATAGAGAGAAAGACTTGCTTACAACAATCGATCATTTGTTTTTTTTGTGATGGCTCAAACAGATATGTTCTTTATAGTGATTTTCTATTGTTAGTATCCTTTATCATGTATAATTAATTTATGTGATTATGTAAATATTCTACCATGGTTACTATGGATCACAGCTCTTTTCATTAATAATCTATTCTTCGTCATTTTTTGGATGTTTCTAGGCATTTGTTGTTGTTTGGGAGTAGATGAAAGAAGCTTCATATTATCCTGCAGATTCAGAATTTGATTGAAAACTTGATATTGCTTTATTATCCTGTTCCTGTTGGACATAACTTTGAGACTGAATCTGAATATGTACTGACGTTTGCTGCTTGGTATTTGAATCACTTTAATTCTTGTTTAAAATTCATCCTGGCATGTTCAGTTGTTTCAAGCCCATTGACAAATAATTAAATGTGGCTTGTTTGGCTACCCACTCCTTGTTTGCCTCTTCTCTGTTTCTCTTGTGTTCCATTTCTATGCTTCTGTATCTATATCTCTTCCCTTTTCATTATTTGGTGCCCTGGGCTATGGAGGTCATAGTAGCATGAGTATTTCAAGAGAAGTGGGAACTTTGTGAAGACTGTGTACAATAAGGATTGCTTGTGGTCTCGTCAGATGCAGAGACTGTTTTTTTTTTTTTTTGTTTCTGGGGGCTCTCTGTTTGTGGTATGCTGGGTTGGTATTCATCAGTTGCATTCTCATCTGGGAGAGACGGGGAGAGTTGGGTAGTGGTGGAGAGGGTGAGAGGATGAAGATTGATCTTGAGAGAGTTGGGTTGCTGAGTAAAAACATCCAAGATTGAAAAGGATGATCTGTATATTGAAGTATTGCGTGGATTCAAGCCTTCGGTGATGAAATTCCCACGTACAGAAGTATTCTTTCCAATGACCGCTGTTTCTATATTGGAACCCCAGAAGAAAGGCTATTTCCTTTGTGCAGAAACTCCTGATGCAGCCAGAGCTTGGGTATTTACTTTGCATGCAACATAGTTGGTTCTCAAGGCACCCTTCAATCCGAAGGACAGCAGAGAAAAGATGACTCAGATCACGTTTGAGACCTCTAGTGTGCATGCCAAGTCCCAGTCCCATGCACGAGCCATATTCCACCTTGGGTACATGCATGAGCATCAAGAAGGAAGCTTGCTGGACCACCTCAAGCATCACAGCTGGAAATAAAGATCAGATACGGTCTATAATTGAAGCTGACCTCTTTCTACCCCTTGTTTATCTGCTTCAAAATGCTGGATTTAAGATCAAGAAAGATGATGCTCGGGTCATTTCGAAGGCTCCTCTTGGTGGGACCCATGAACAAATAAAGTTCTTGGTGAACAAGGGTATGGTATTAAGCCATCATATGATCTTCTTATCTGTCCCGACCCAAGAATTGTCACCATCTACCCTTGCTGGAATAGAAACTTTGCTGCATGCACGCTTTGATGTGAAGACCACGGTTGGAGACTCTCAAGGAAGAAATGCAGGAAGGTTTTCTTACATCGGTACATTGAGGATTGCACGGAGGAAATAGAATTCACTGAAACTGAGGGCAATAGGAATGATGTTGTGTCTGAGTATCAGCAACACCTGTGCCTGCATCTTGGAAAGAAGTTCACATGAACCTAAAAGAAAGTTTACAAGCAAGGCCAAAAAGTCAGCTCAATCAGTCCCTCCGGTTGCACCAAGGATTTCTCTGCACTGTTCTGCTGCCTCATTTCATCCACAGGTGGACCCACCTGTGACTGTCACCCATGCGGTTCCTGCACTAAGTCTTCTGCTAAGCCACATTCAACTTGCTGCCTCAGCCTTACCTATTATTGGAACCCAACATTTAGATGCTGGGAATTCAGTCAAGGAGGAGGTATTAAGAGTAAAAATTGTAACTGGGAGGATCCTTGAACCCATTCAATGCCAAGGGCTGATGGTGTTGGAGCCCAGTCTGCCTTGCATGTCCAGTCAGCTTTGATCACCAAACCAGGACCAATCAATTCAAAACTTCTACCCCACTTTCATAAGTGGGAAGACAAGTGCCTTATTGCAGCGTAGTTCTGCACCGCCATCTCAACAACCTCCTGGTTTTGTTTCAGGAATTGAGCCTACTACTCAAACCCCTAAGCCTGTTTCTCAGGCAGCACCTGTTCGTTCTCCTGAAAAATCACAGGCTGCCACCAAGATCAAATCCCGTTGATCCTCATAGAAAAAATGTCTCTCTTCTGGATGAATATTTCAGTGTTCGAATTTTTTATGAAGCATTACAGCGTGTTGATGAGCTGAAGTCTCATACATCTCATATGGCCACAGGCTGCTCTGATGGTACTTTGAAACTATGGAGAAGCAACTCTTTTAGATCATCGAGCCCTCATTTTCTATGGGAGCTTGAGGGTATGTTTGTGGCACATCAAGGACCCATCAGTGCAATATCTTTGCTTGATTGCGGTCAGAAGATTGCAACCATCTGCATGGTTGGTCATTTAAGTACTGCCAGCACTCTTCGTATATGGGAGCTGCTTCATTCAGCAGAAACTAGAAACTGCCACGGTGGATGAAAAAACTAAGATATTTCCTGAGATTGTTCCTCATTCTCATACTTCGATGACTGATGTCTTTGGTAATTATGTCATACAGAAATTTTTTGAGCATGGGACAGAGATTCCAAGAAAGGCACCAGCCAGCGAACTTACTGGCCATGTTCCGCCCCTAAGCCTTCAAATGCCACAACTGCTTTACCTGAGGATGAATTCAGGAAGTTTTAACCTGTTAAGAGTGGTGGTGCTCAAGTTAGAAGCAACAAGCAAGGATTTGGCTTTAGCCTCGTGAAGAGGTTCTACAGCTTTATAACAAAGCTGAAGACAATATGGCAAAAGGGAATGCAGATGTGGGAAGAATTGGAGGATCAGTATCTGAGTGAACTGAGCAAACCAAATAAGGTCAAAAGCCAGTTGCAGAATATGGGTTTGGACGGACTTGTTGTCATTGGTAGAGTTGACTCGGATGCAAATGCTTGCCTTCTTGCTGAAAACTCTAGGACGCTCTGGTGATTGGATACCCGAAGGCTATTGGTGGTCATTTGAAATGCAAGGAGGGTCTCACAAGCTTTGAATTTGATACTGAATATATGCAGGATATATGCAGAAGTGTTTGGGAATACATGGCCACCCCTCAATGCTACCTCTCATGCATGCACGTGCTCCACCTCGTTTAGGTGTGCTGTTCACCACCTTTTATTTGCCTTTGTTTAGTTTCCTTTTTTATTTAATAAATTCTTCTCTTCACTTAAAAATTCCTCATTAGAAATCTTAGGTCACTAAAATCCAATTTTAAATAAATTATTTGATGTCAAATTTCCTTCAGACATGCATTTCCTTATTTTTCTTGATTTTTAAATAATTTTTTAAATTTCTCTTTTTTTAAAATAAACATGAATAAATTTTATATTTCCAAAAATAATGAAATTTCCTCCATATTTCTATGATCCTTCTTCTATTATCATTAGAAAGATAGAATTTATAAAATTAATTCATGAAAACAAATTGGACATTGGTTAGGCCAACATATGTGATTTTCTTTGGATTATTGTTTCTAATTGCTATGCTTGCTGAATAATAATTGCCTCTGCCTTGCTCAATGATATACATAAGAATTTTATATTTGTTATTGTGCACAAACCAGTTTTCCAATGAAGCACTCAACTTGTTGCTAAGGTATGCTCCTTTCCTCTTTTATTCATTTGATTATTTTCTAATACATACTTTAGGCACGATATATCATGTTTATTGCTAAGTATCCATTGATTAACCAACCAATTTTCATGTTTGTTTTACCTTGATTAGTAGAGACCTAATTTTAAGGTTTAAAGGGGTGTTATGACTTATCACTATACTTTTCAGATAGGTAACTTAACTCTCAAATTCAATTTTTCGTAAACTTGTCTTTCCTTATATTTTTTTTTCTTATAAAAATAAAACAAAAATCAGTAACGACTCCAAGCCTTTTTCTAAAATTTAGTTTTTTATAGTAAAAAAACGAGTCTCATTGAATGGGAATTCATGTAAAAGATGTGAGTTCACATAATAGCAACTTCATTAAGGATCATGAAAGAGTCAAACTTGAACTCAAGTTGAAACAAATGTGATGTTTGATTAGTCGATTAATGAATACCTCTTCTTTGTGTTTTTCTATGCTTGAGTGTTCACAACACATTAAGAGTTTTGATGATTATCTATGCTTATCCGTTATATTTATATGAGATCTTGACATATTGATTTTATTGATATTGCCTACCTTAGCATGTTGATTTTTCTAGTTGTGTGTTTATCATGCTTATCATGACATGCATATTCCCATTGTTTTAACATAAAGTCTTTTTTTAAGTCTTTGAAAGAAAAAAACATTTTCCATGATAGTGAATTAATGATCAGACATTGGATAGATGAAAATCAATTTAACACGATGGTCAAAATAACTTTAAAATTGGAAAAATGGGTTTTGTTTAGGAAGTGTTTTAAAAAACAATTTAAAAAAAAATCATTTTTTAAAATCATTTTCTTTAACTTGTTTTTTCCTATATTTTTAAATGTCCTAAAAATAAAAAAAAATTTATATAATGGTTTATTTTTAATTATTTTCCATATTTGTATAATTATTTTTTAAATTAATCCTTAGAAAATAATCGAAAACAATATTTAGAAGATATTCCCTAAAAAATCATGTTTTCCCTAATTAAAAATATATGGACTTCACTGGGAAAGAGAAGGAGAGAGGAAGCTAGACAGCATAAATGAGAGGAAAATGGATTAGAAATAAGAGGGAAAGAAGTTTTTGAAGAAAATAAAGAGGCTTAAAAATCTTCAAAATGAGTCGTTCCCACGGGGAAGAATAATCCAAGGAGGTCATTTTTCCAACTTCAAACCCTATAAGATTACCATTGAAGGCTTAAGGAAATCATCCCAACAACAGCAACAACAACATAGTTTTACATGGGAACTTAGATGGAGAATGGGATCCAAGGTGCAGTAGTTGAACATGAGTCATGACCCCTTCTTTTTAGTGTCTTGATGGCAATTTTAAGTCTTACTGCTTCTTGGCATGCCTCTGGCAGAAGGCTTTGATCCTGCCAAGCCCATCTTCAAGGGAGGGAGGCTCAGTGGCAAAAGTTATACGAAGCCAATTCTTCATTCCCACAGTAAAACCTGCAACAAAGCCCACAAATTACTCCATCCTTCATATCTGTAAGCAAAATGTATCATATGTTGCATATCATTTATTCATTTTTTTCATAATATTTGCAGTTCTCATATTCTTAATTTGTTAACCTAACTTCAAAGACTCAAATTCTTTGCTTCTTACCGGGCAAAATAATTACGGATTCCTCTTTAGACAGCTTCACACAGAAATCCATATCATCCTCAATGTCTTCTAGTAGAGACACATTTAGATTCACCTGCAATGGTACTATAATTAAAAATTTCTTCAACTCCATATTGTGATTTGAAGCAACTCATAGTATCTCACATATTCTTCCCTTACCATTACAGACATGGCTCCTTCTGGCTTGTGTGGGCAAGCAATGCAGGGGATATCTGCAAGTCCATCAAAACATATGTCTGCAGTTTTTCGGAGTAAGCCAATAATTCTTGAGAAGAAATCATCTGTTGTTTTCTCAATGATTTGAGGAACAGCCCCCTGATAAACAAACCACATGATTAACTAATGTGTTTGGTCTCCCTGGGCAAACCCTAGGGTGTATATATATATATATATATTCATCAGGAAAATGCATGTTGAATCACAAACCTGAATGAAGGTTGCAGGGTCAGCACAAATATTGAGAGAACTCGCAATGGTTTCCACAACCTGAGAAGACAGACAAGAAATGTATAAGTTTTAGTTTGAGAACTGCACGAAAATCAAATCAGAAATATAAAGATCAGATACCATTTACAATTTTTCTTGCATATCCTGCATTTAATTGCAATATATAAATGGGGTTGCTCCACGGCACTATGTAACATGAACAAATGTGAAATTTTGAGAGAGCAGTAAATTGGGGTGATCAGGGAGAGAGGGAGGACCCCGGATTTGCAGAGGATGCCATTAGGATCATTTGTCACAAGCCAACCAAGTCTCCAACCAGGAACAATCCATCTCTTTGATATAGATCCAAGTGTAATAACAGGCGTAATCGACCCAAATACTCCCATTGGCACATAAGGCTTACTCCCAAAAACAAGGTGCCCATATACTTCATCAGCAATCACAAGAATTCCGAGCATTCTTGCAGTTTCCGCCACCTGCAAAATCCATATAACATCTTTTTCCATTACAAATTAATTATAAAACCATGTTCCTAGAAGATAGCTTAGCCTAGCCTACCTTCTTCAGATGCTTGTGTGTGAAGACATTGCCACAAGGATTGCCTGGGTTGATGATAACCATAGCAACAGTGTTCTCATCTGCAAGAGCTTTGACTCCCTCCAGATCAACCTCCCAACCCTTCTTGGGCAGAAGATCGAACCGACGGAATTCCAGATGGTTAGCTGCAGCATGAGCTTCATATAACGCATAACCAGGTCTTGGGAGAAGAATGTTGGCACCGGGGAGAGCAAGGACCTTTATTATGAGTTCAATTGCTTGTGCACATCCAATTGTGAGATAAACATCATCTGGGGATAGCTTGTATGGAAGATCGGCAGAGAGATATTCCGCTATAGCCCTTTTAATAAAATGGAAGTATAAGCCTCAAGCTGAATTCATCAATCTGAAAACTTTGCTAAAGGAAAATGATAGTCTTTTCTGGGACTGTCCAGAAAACATGGAGCATGTTGCAGCCAAAAACAACTATTGCTGTTTAAAAAAGGAAAAAGGAATAGAACGAAAAGGACATAGAAAATATATCATATGCTTCAAAAATGGTTTGAAATGATTTCCATTTCTCCGATCAAAGTGGATGCAGCAAGTGAGACCAATACCCTACCTCCTCGCCGTAAGAACGCCGACGTCTGGGGAATAGGAGTTGAATTTCCGGGACCGGACGGCGTCGACAATGGCCTCTTCGGCCTCCGGAGCGGTCCGGAAGGAGGAAAAGGCAGATGGGTCACCTTGGCCGAGAGTAATAACAGGTCTGCGATCTTGTGGATTAAGATTAGATATAACTTTGCCCAGAACTCCCCTCACGGTGATGGAGGATGCTTTGTGCAACACTTGGTTTCCCCGGAAACCCCATCTCTCCGCTGCCCCATTCTCCATCCTCTTCCTTTCTTCCTCCTCCAGATTCGAGTTTTACAGTGGTCAGGATTTTAGTGGGAGAGAGAATTTTTTGTGGGAAAGGTGATGGGGTGGAGTCGAACCAGTCACGCTGGTAGAGTTTTGTCTCTTTCTTTGTAGTCTGTCTCCTTGCCCTCGTGTCCTTGGCAAAACGACAGTAGTAACAATTTGGAAATGTAAATTGATGGTGTTGGAGCTTGGAGTAGGTGTGAGATGACTGACGAGAACTTGTGAAGGTTATTAGGGTTGGTGGCTAATCCGAATGAAGACACAATCTATTCAAGTTTAACCTAGCTGGATCCTTCAGTCGAGGTTCTTAATCCAAGTATGATTTCATCACATCTCTTGAAACTCAAGTTAAATTTGAATTGATCAAATTAAACTCATGTTGGATGATTCAAAATCCAACTATAATATTTTTATTAAAAAAAATTATGTTTATATAAAATTTATAAAAAAGTAAAAAGATAAAATTTTAAGATAATAACCAAAAGCAAAAAATAAATTTATATATCTTTTTAAAAATATTGAATAAGTATATGATGTAATATAATTTGATATTTTACGTTAAAAACTAAAATAAAATGAATATTATTGTATGACATTATATGTATTACAAATATTATAAAAGTATTAAATCAATTTAGATTATTTAAACCTTAGTCGTCCTCAATCCAAATCGATCCAATCAAACTCAAGTCTAATCCAAGTGTTAAAGATGATTGTTCAAATTCTTCCAAACATGAGGTTGAATTGAGCCGATTAGTCTAATTTGCACCCTTACTCATACCACATATTCTCTTAAAAAAAAAAATTCAATATAAAATAAGTGAATTAGTCTTTTCATAAAAGCTAAACTTATTTTTTAATGTTCATTTTTCAAAGTAAAACAAGTGATAAAAGGTATTGTATTCTTTTTTATTTATTTTATAAGTGTTCATCCCAAAATTTGTTCCAAATTTATTTTTATATTGATTTTGAGTTCAATTTTATCCTTAGATTTATTGCACTTGATTTTTTTTGTCCATTCATACATTTTAAATCTTAAATTGTTTTAATTTTATTTTGTATATTATATTATATTTTTATTACATACCTACCCCCGTCAAGCGACACTTCCCCTCCCCAACCCATTCGCATCCCCACTCTCTTCTCTTCTTTGAAATTGGGTAAGTTCTCATTTTCTTATTTATTATTTATGTATTTTTATTTTCTTATTATTATTAATTCTTGATCTTTACATTGCATTATTTATGGATATAGAATTTGGGTTTGTGGATATATTGCATTTGTTAGTTAATTTGAGATCTTTGAATTAGGCCAACTGCATATTGTTTATCTTATTTTGATTTGGGCTTATTGCTTATTGGTTATTTATTTGAGTTTATTGGATCAAGCTTGATACATTATTTCCTTTGGTCTTGTATATCATTAATATGAATTTGGTAATTTATATGAATTTTGGGCTCATTTTTTGTGGGTGAAATTTATTGGATTAGTTGATAATTGGCATGAGTTTTGCCCATTTAAATTATTTAATTTGACATGAGACAATTGTGGCATATTTTAGATGTTATTTTGGGTTTGCATATTAAATTTGGGTTGATTTTAATTGTGAATTTTGGTTTGTTTATTAAATTGGACTTGGATGGTGGGATATGAAATTTAGACTTAACTGGATTTATTTTAATTTGTTACACTTGTACTTAACTAATTGTGTTTGTATTTTGATTATTAATTTAGAAATTTTGGACTAAGACTGAGGAATATTTATGTTGGGTTAAATTTTCTCATTTAAGCCCATTTTAGTTGTTGAAATTTATTTGACTAATTTGAAGTTTGAATATTGGCTTAAATATTTGTTTTGAACTTTGTACATTCCTGATATTTACTTTTGGATTTTTTTTTTGTTTTTTTGTTTTTTTTTTTTTGGTGCATGAGACCATTCAATACTCTATTGACATTTTATGGGTTGAACACGGATTTATGACACATGAATTGTTGAATTTCATGAAAGAAAATGAGACTCGGAAAGCCAGAGGAAAACATTGAACTTATTGTAAGTTTGTTTGGGTACATGTTTTATTTCTAACTTTTATTTGGTTTTATTTCTATTTGTTTTTATAAATATTCGTTTATATATATTTACTTGTTATGTACATAATTAAATATTGAACTAATAAAAAATTTTGTTTAAATGAGAGGAACAATCCAATAAATTTGTTTTTATAAAAAAAAAATAGTTCAGAAAAATATTCTTCTTAATAAAAGAGTCTTTTTATTAATAAAAATTCATAAAAATGTTTTTAGGAAAGTCCAAAAAAATTATTTTTAACAAAATTTTAAAAATTGTTTTTAGACATAATTGTTTAAAAATTTATCTATTTAAAAATTGTTCAAAAAATTGGTTTTTAAATAAAATTGTACAAAGGTTATTTTTTAATAAAATTGTCCAAATTTAAAAAAAAAAAAAAAATCTATTTTCTTAATTAGAATGGGATTAAAAATAATTTTTGTAGATAAAGGTTTAATGAGAATATGATGAAAGTCATTTTTGCAAATTGAAGCCGTAGAAATCATTTTCTTAATAAAATTAGATTAAAAATATTTTTGTAAAAATTTCATTGTAAATAAAGTTGTAAAAATTCATTCTTTTTCTTTTAAAAGTATGTAAAAATATTTTTATTGTGAAATTAAGATTTTTGTAACAAATTCTTTTGATAAAATGAGTGTAAATAACTTTTTTTGAAAAGTGAATACAAATAAATTCAATCAAATAATTTGTTGCAAATAAATTAAAACTTTTTCTTTGTAAATAATTAAATTGAAATCATTCATTCAATTTTTTTTTTTTTTTAATAAAATCATTTGAAATTTCTTTAAAAACTAATTTTTGAAATATATTTTTTTTAATCAATGTAATAAATCAATTTGTATAATTTTCATGTTATTTATTTTGTCTGTGCTTATAATTTGATTTTTTATCATAATTTGTATATATTCATTTGTGCAATTTTTTTTTTTGTTTAGTAGAGATCATATATACACGAACTTAGAAGAGTGTTACGACTCAAATTACCTTCTCAATAGGTAACTTGACTCTCAAATATAAACTCGATTTTTTGCAAATATATCTTTTTCAAATAAGGAATTACATATGATTTTATTTTTTATTTTGTTTTCCTTTAAAAATAAAAATAAAATTGCTACTTCATTCACAAATAAAAAGTGAAAGCAAGTATCGTAAGTGGGGTCCACAATAAGTAATAATTTTTTTTAATAGTATTGTTTTTTTAAAAAAAAACCTACCACTCCTAGGGTGGAGTGGAAGTTGATGTCTTTTGGGTTGCTGCATGTGCTTCCACCAAAAGAATATTCATCGCCACTATCACATTGCAATATGCAGTATTTAATTTCACTTAAAATATACAAATATTATAAAATAAATAAATAAATAAAAGCACAAGACAAGGAGAGACAAGGGCAGACTAGCATATATTAATGAAGAAATTTGATTACGTGACTTTGAATCATTAATTAAATAATAAAGCATTTAATATTAACACTCACCTAACCTTCTCCCCCTAAATTTTTTAATTTTTAAAATTTTTTAATAAATAGGAAAAATAACTTTAATTTTATAAAAATGATATAATATTAAATTTATCGGAAAAGTTAGTCATGTTAAAAATATTCAAGGAATTATTTTCTTTAATTCCTTTATTTTTAATTTTAATAATAATTTAAGGAAAAGTGTAAGCAGATCACCCTTTTATATGATATATGATTTTATTATTTTTTTTCCATAATTTTACTTTTTGTCAATTTTTTTGGCCTTTTGTTTTCAGCGTTTACCACTGATAGAAAATGAGGCTTGCAAGACAAGCAATCAAAGGGACAAAATCAAATCAATTTTCAATATTAATAGAATTAAAGTTGACAAATATTCAAAGCAAATAATCTTATAAGGTAGGAAATTAAGGTGTCATTTGACCACTTATTTGAATAAGTTATCTTTTAAAATAAAATTTTGTTTTGATTTTGTAAAAACATTATAAATTTAATTTATATAATATTAATGGTTTTGTATTTATAAATAACTTAAAAAATAAATAGTAACGTTATAGTAAAATCATAAATTATTTTTTTTATTAAAAAATTATTATTTAGTATATATTAGAAAGATCGATAAGGATATTAGGGCTTGTTTGGTTCCAATTTTCAAGAATTGTTTTCTGTTCTTGAAAACAAAAAACAAAAAAAAAAACTTGTTTGAGGAAGGAAGTGTGTTTTTGTTTTTTGTGTTCTCAAAAACCATTTTTAAAAAAATAATAAAAATATGTTTTCATTGTTTTTTCACTATTCAAATAATAGATTGTTTTTCGTGTTTTCTCTTATTTGTTTTTGTGTTTTCTTAACTGTTTTTTGTGTTTTCACAAAGGTGAGCTCCAACTACCAGACCCTCACCCGCAAACCATTTCTTCTTCCTTAAATTATTGAAATTAATATACTTACACATGGTAACAAAACCATAATTTATTTAGAAAATTATAACTTGTGTAAAAATTTCAAAATTGAATAATTTTTTTAAAAAATTTAAATGAATTGTGCATATGAAAATTATTTATATATTTACAATAACAAGTTAATGGAAGAAAACACTTTATTAATTAAAAAAAAAAACTTTCAAACATATTTTTTGTTGTACTTATTCTAAAAAACTTTTTTATTAACTCAACCAAACATGTTTTATTGTTTTTGAAAACAAAAACTGTTTTCCAAAATTTAATTCTCAAACACAATTTTTTTTTTTTTTTTTCTGGAAACACAAAAAACTATTCTAAAAAACCGTTTTCCATAACAATTTTCAAAAACAATAACCAAATAGACCCTTAATGTCTATGTAGTTTTTTTCTAAAAAGAATAAAAAATAATAATTGTTAATAATATTTTATTTAAAATGAGAAAACAAATCTAACTTTTATTAAAGAATTTAAATTATTAATTAAATCTTGTTTAATTTGTAATATATTTGCCTAATGAGAAAATTCAAGAAATATAGTCATGTGTATAAAAAATAGTAAAGTCATAATTCAAAATATATCAACTTTGATTGATTATTTTTTTTAGTGATTAGATCTATTTTTTTAATTTCAAATTATTTCTAATTTCTTTTTAAAACTCATTAATAAATTCAATACAAAGTTTCATTTGATCATTTGAAATTCATTTTTCTAGTGAAAAATTTTATAAAAATATAATTATGTGTAAAAGAAATAATAGAGTGACTGTGAACCAAATTTTATCTATAAATT
Source organism: Vitis hybrid cultivar (assembly GCA_022058775.1). NCBI lineage: Eukaryota > Viridiplantae > Streptophyta > Magnoliopsida > Vitales > Vitaceae > Vitis > Vitis hybrid cultivar. Next base: position 18,641 of record JAJJMF010025018.1, read on the forward strand.
TTTAATATCAATTAATTTATCATTTTAGTTTTTAATTATTTTTAAAAATTACTAGTCTTCGAATGAATTCAAGGCATTAATCTTGTTTAATTTGGAGTTTATTTGTTTAGTGAAAAAAAAATCAAAAAATAATGATTCTATTTACAAGAAAAGCAAAAGATTTGATCTAAATAATTTTTGTCTATAAATTTCTTGTATTAATTGAATCACTATTTGTGTTTCAATCTTTTTAAAAAGTCCCTAGACTCGTTAATGAATCCAATACATTAAGTCTTTCTTAATTTGAAATTCATCTATCTAGTGGAAAAAAAAAATGTAATGAGTCGATATAGAAGAAAAACAACAATCATTCTACATTAATTTTTATTTATAAATTTCTAGTATTAATTGGATCACTGTTTGAATTTTAAATTATTTTTAAAATTTGTTAGACTTATTAATGAATTCAACATATTAAGTTTTGGTTAATTTAAAGCTTATTTGTCGAGTGAAAAAATTTATAAATAAATAAATACTTTTGAAATAAATATTGGTCTATAACTTTATAATATTATTGAGTTTCACAATTTTTTTAGTAGTAATTAAATTGGTTTTTAAGTTTCAAATTACTTTTGAAAAATATTAAATTTTATGTATCTAATATTGTTTAATTTGAAATTTATTTGCTTAACCAAAAATTTTAGAAAAGTTAAAAGAAATTCCAAAAAGCAAGTGTAATTTAAAGAAAAATCATATTTGAATATGTTCAATATTGGTATTAGATCATAGTCAAAAAAAAAATATGACATCATGTTCAATTTTATTTGTTTTTTATGAGTTGTTTTTTAATTTATCTATATTTTCCTTTTATCTTTTAAAATTGTTGAAAATAATTTATACTTGTTCTTTAAAAACTATTTTCTATTTCACTTTATTTTTTAAAACTAAAAATGATGAACAATGACCAAACAATATTATCATCGAATGAGGTGATGTCGTAGAGCTTGGCTCTGTTGTTGAAAAGCTTTCAAAACAATTCTTAAAAATCTATTTTTTTATGATAATTCTTAAAATATCTTTAAATCATTTTGAAAATATATATATATATATATATATGAGAAACAGTTTTCTAGATTGTTCTCTATAAAAATAGTATGCACCACTTACTATAATATAAAAATTTTCAAATTAGTCCCCATAATTTTTATTCTTGCTCATAACAAATTACAAAAGCCAATTGAAAACGCCTAAAAGTTGTTTTAAAAGACAACTTATTTTCAAAACAAATTCACAAAAACCTGTTTTCTATCTAAAGCTTGCCAAACATGTTTTTTGAGTTAAAAACTATTCTCAACAACAGTTTCAGACACTACCTAAGTTTTAATAAAATTATTATTAAAAATTTTTAAGAAATCATCTCAATAACAACAACAACAACAACATAGTTTTACATAGGAACTTCAATGGAGCATGAGATCCAACCAGCAGTTGTTGATCATGGCTGCTTATTAATTTGTGTTGTCTTGATGCCAATTCAAGTCTTATTGCTTCTTGGCATGCCTCTGGTAGAAGGCTTTGATCCTCCCAAGTCCATCTTCCAGAGAGGGAGGCTCAATGGCAAAAGTTATTCTAAGCCAATTCTTCATTCCCACAGCAAAACCTGCAACAAACACCAAACAAAAATGCCTTAAAGCCAGGTGAGAAGCCCACAAAAGAGCAGCAAGGCGTCAATTGTTGGATCGTGAAGCCTAAATCAATCTTGTTGCGCTTCACTGGGATGCCTAAGTTGAGCTCCCCACTGAGTTCATGAGATCAAGCTGCCCGATCAATTTGTAGGAATATAAGGGGCAACACCCCTTAAAAATAATAATAATAATTCTTAAATGTTGGTGCAATCTGTGGACGTAGGGATCACATTGATTATTGAATCACGTTAAAAGTCTGGTCTTCTATTTATTTTTGCTTGAGTGTGTGGTTTGGTTAACACTAACATGGCAACTTCAAAGGCTTAAGTTTTTCGCTCCTTACCTGGAAAAACAATTACTGATTCCTCTTTAGACAGCTTCATACAGAAATCCATATCATTCTCAATGTCTTCCAGCAGAGACAGGTTTAGCTTCACCTGCAATGGAAGTTTGTAATTAAGAAAATCATAACTCGATATTTTGAAGCAACATAGTATTTCCTATTTTCTGTCCTTACCATCACAAACATGGATCCTTCTGGCTTCTGTGGGCAGGTCATGCAAGGGATATCTTCAATTCTATCAAAACATGTGTCCGCAGTTTCTCTGAGTATGCTAATGATCTTCGAGTAGAAATCATCTGTTGTTTTCTCAATGATTTGAGGAACAGCCCCCTGATAAACAAACCCCATTATCCTAATATATTGGATTGGCAACATGAATCTGTATTGCTGTTATCAACTTGAAAAAAATCACAAACCTGAATGAAGGTTGCAGGGTCAGAGGAAATATTAAGAGAGCTCACAATGGATTCAACAACCTGAGAAGAAAGACAACAAAGGTGTAAGTTTCAGTTTATGAGAACTGCAAGAACATCAAACCAAGATGTAATATGACCACTAAATGTGAAATTCTGAGTAGAAGAGAGAAAGAGCAGGGAGAACCCCGGATTTGTGGAGGATGCCATTAGGATCATTGGTCACAAGCCAACCAAGTCTCCAACCAGGAACAATCCATCTCTTTGATATAGATCCAAGTGTTATAACAGGAGTAATCGACCCAAATGCTCCCATTGACACATAAGGGTTACCCCCAAAAGCAAGGTGGGCATACACTTCATCAGAAATCACAAGAATCCCAAGCTTTTTTGCAGTTTCAGCAACCTGAAAAATCCAACAAATAAGTCACTACTTGGCAGTGACATCAAAACTTGGTTACAAAACCGACAAGTACTTTAGCCCACCTTCTTTAAATGCTCATGAGTGAAGATATTGCCACAAGGATTTCCAGGGTTGATGATAACCATAGCAACAGTGTTCTCATCTGCAAGAGCCTTGACCCCCTCCAGATCAACCTCCCAACCCTTTTCTGGAAGAAGATCAAAGTGACGGAATTCGAGATGGTTAGCCGCGGCATGAGCTTCATAGAACGGGTAACCAGGCCTTGGAAGCAGAATGTTGGCACCAGGGCGAGCAAGGACCTTTATGATGAGTTCAATTGCTTGTGCACATCCAATTGTGAGAAAAATATCATCTGGGGATAGCTTGTATGGAAGATCATGAGAGAGGTGCTCTGCTATAGCCCTGTCAACACGATGGAAGTATAAACATCAAACTGGATTGATTAATCAGAGATTCTGTCATGAATGAACTATTTCCTGAATAAGAAAATTCAAATTCTTGCAAAGAGAAATTTCAAATGAACTTAGTGGAAAATAGAAGGGCCCAAACTACATGATAACATAAGGCAATGACCAGGGAGGATTCGACTTCGTCCTTAGCATAAGGCCCAAAGGAACGGTTTCGCTGTTTTGTATGCATCTGTAACAAAGTGCTGCAGTGTCTTCATAATGAGTAGACAGTTGAATGGAGGGGAACACACATGCTTCTTGATTGGGAATATTTTTGAATTATTTTTGTTAGCTTAGTGCCTGAGCAGAGCCTGTCAGGAAAACTTGAAGCATGTAGCACCCAAAAAACAATTATTTTCCCGGAAAAGAAAAGGAATGGGAATGGAAATGAAAGTGACATGCAAAAAGATGTTTTTGGTAGCATGTTTTAAAAAACAGGTTGTTTCAAATCATTTCCATTTCTCATACCTCCTGGCAGGAAGAATGCCGACGTTGGGGGCATAGGAGTTGAATTTCCGGGAGCGAAGGGCGTCGACGATGGCGTCTTCGGCGACGGGAGTGGTGCGGAAGCAGGAAAAGGCGGAAGGGTCGCCGTGGCCGAGAGGAATAACAGGTCTGTGATCTTGTGGATTGAGATTGGACATAACTTTGTTCAGAACTCCTCTAATGGTGATGGAGGCTGCCTTGTCCAGCTCTTCGTTTCCCTGGAAACCCCATCTCTTCCTTCCTCCATTCTCCATCTTCTTCTTCTTCTTCTTCTTCTCTTCCTCCGAAATTTAGAGGGACTGAGAGATTTTCTTGTGCAAAAGGATACTGGCTGAATGGCCTCATGGCCTCTTTTATACTGTGGGGGCTTCGTCCACTCATGCAAGTGTTTCTCTTTCCTTTTCTTTCGTCCTCCTCTTTTTATTTAATTTTTATTTTTTTATAAATAAAAAAATATATACCTCAATCTCATTTATTTGTAATGTTTATTTAACTTTTTATATATTATTTTCATTATTATTTAAAAATGGTTTATACTTTTGGAAATCAATAAAGGTGTGTTTGATAATATCAAATAAACCCGTATTTCCTAATGCGTATACTTGGTTAACTTGTTAACAAAGAAGATGGTGGAAAATATTGGTCATCACTATTCTCTACTACCATTGCTTGGGCAAGAGGCTATGACGTGACATATATCATGTACCCCTTCGTACAAGATTGAAAATATTTTTCCTTTGACTAGAAAATAAATAAAGACAAATCTTGAAAACGTTAGTCAAAATTTTATATAAAAGAGTTAAAATAAATTTCATAATATTAAATTAATATATAAAAATAATTTATTAATTTTTATTTTATTTTTTAAATTTTTTATAAAATTTGTGTGGTGAATGATGATACACATATATCATAACGGACCAAGATATAAAACTACAACAAATAAATTAGGGTTAATAAGAAGAAAAATGAATCACGAGACTACCTCTCAAAAGCATGATCCATTAAATTTGAAAAAAACAACTTTTCCTCCAAGGAATTGAGTCTTTCTACTTTTTTAGAAGAAGTGTTTGATTTTGCTTCATAGATTCTCCTCCATGGCAGAGACAATAATAAAAAAAATTAATGGTATTCATAATATTTTTGGCATGAAGCACACCATGACCGATCATTTGGGCTGTAGTGATCTTTTTAATATTATTTTTAAAAAATTTTATTAAAAAAATAAATAGAGTTGATTTCATTGGAAACTATTTTCTCTTAGGACCTCCCCTACAATATCATCACCGCAATAAGGTTTAATCACCAAGTTGGATCAACCCCTTCTTGCGCCAAAAATTTTACCATTTTCGAGAACCTCTGAGGTTCAATGCCAATACACTAAGTTATAACATGTTTCAAATTTTATTAGTTAATATCCCCATAAATGTATTTTATATATAAATTTTATTTTTTAAATAATAAAATTTAGTGTGGATCCCGTATTTCGGCTCATGCGCTTCCACTCGATGGCAAGCTTGATTTTTATTTGAAAAAAATGATTTAATTGGTTGAAAAAAAATTGACTTGAAATCGCCACTTATTTTTGTTTTATTTTTAAAGGGTAAACAAAATAAGAAAAAAAACCCTAAGTGTGATTCCTTATTTTGGAAAAGGTGATCTGCGAAAAACCGGATCGGGTTCGAAGGTCAGGTTACTTATTAGGAAGGTACGGTAAGGACTGTAGCACCCCTTTAAGTCCCTAAAGTGGGTCTCTACTAATAAAATGAAGCAATCATGACAATTGATTAATCGAGCATGATACCAGATAAATATTACTCAAAACAAAATAATTGAATGAATAGAAGAGGCAAAGAATGTACCTGAGTGATGAACCGGTTTACTTCAATGAAAGGGAATGTTAGCAATTAAACACAGAATAATCACATGCATGTCATAGAGTAGAATAAATCAATCGCGCGTGACAAACAAATCAATAAATAAATCAATCAATCATAAAATCACGTATGTGGGGCCCCCACCAAAGCCCGATTGATCTTGCACGAATTAATCTCACAAATTCCATTATTATGAAATTATGAAAATGACATTCATGCTTATATAAAATTAAGAGAAAAAGAAGATTATTTGAAAACCAAAGTGGAATTAAAACTGTTCGAGTGAAAATTGGATTTTTGAAATTTATTTGAAAATTGAAGTCCCGAAGATTATCTGATAATTGGAGTCTTAAGAATTAAATTTAAGAAATGAAATTTTGGGAATTAAATTTGAAAGAAATTGGAATTTTTAAAATTATTTGAGAATTAAATTAAGGAATTAGAACTTTGAAAATTAAATTTGAAATAAATTAGTAAATTATTTGAGAATTGGAGTTTTGAAAATTAAATTTAGGAATTGGAATTTTGGGAATTAAATTTGAAATGAATTAGTAAATTATTTTGAAATAAATAAGAATTTTGAAAGTTGGAAATTAAGTTCGGAAATTGGAATTTTTAAAAAAATGTTTGCAAATGGAATTTTAAAATAAATAAATAAATATAAAAATAATAATGACGAAAGGTGATAATAATTAAATAAACGAACGAGAATTTTGAATTTTCTTCAAATTGGAAATTAAATTCGAAAGTCATGAAAATTAGAATTGTTTAATGATGGAATTTTAAAATAAATAGAATAATAATAATAGCGAAAATAATGATTAAGTAAATGACGTGAATTTTGGGATTTTTGAAATTGGAAATTAAATACGGAAGTTAGAAAATCGAAAAGAAATTTTGAAATAAATAAATAGAATAATAATAAAAGGAATTTTTGAAATAAATAAATAGAATATCAATAATAACGAAAATAATGATTAATTGAACGACCGAGAATTTTGAAAAGTTATTTAAAGATTGAAATTTTAAAAATAAACAAATAAATAAATGAATAAAATGATTATGGTCAATTAAATTGATATGGAAATTGGAATTTTGGGAATTGGAATTAAATTTAGAAAACGGAATTTTGAAAATTTATCAAGAAATTAGTGTTTTTAGAAAGGTGAATTATGCAAATTGAAAACAAATGGGTTAACTTGAAGTGGGTATGGGCTTGGAATGGGCATAGCCAACTTAAGGTGGGTGAACAAATCAACTTGAAGTGAGGCCTTCCATCAACATGTATGGGCCTGGGCTTCATCTCAAGATGGGTGAACAAAACATGGGGCCTTCTATCAACACATATGGGCCTGGGCTCCAACTCAAGCCCACATCCCCAACTAACAGCTACTCTAAATGAGCCTCATGTTGCCCATAATGCCTTAACCTCTCCTTTCTTTCATGCACAAAGTAGAACAGTAGACTGAATGGAGGGGGTTTCGAAATCACCCTTTTTTTTTTTTTTTTCCAATCATAAATCTTAAGATATTCACACAAAAAAGCTAAAAAGGGGATACAATAAAATCTGTTTAAAAAATAAATTTTATAATCGAAATATATTTATAGGGGTACTAATTCACTAAATTTGAAACCAATGGTGATTGAATGTATTTATACCAAAATTCGGGGTTTCAGTGAAATTAACCCAAATAAATAAATACATAATTTTGGAACTTTTGTTTCATATTTTGTTTTTGGGTTTGACTATAATACATAAATATATTTTTTTTTTATTATGCGTTAAAAAAACTTATTATCAATCCGATGGTATTACATTTTAGGTATCATCGTTATTATAATCTTATTTATTTGAATATTTATACTTTGATTTCATTCATTTATATCATACGTAGGTCTCATTATACATATTCAATGATCTAATTTTTTTTTGTTTTTTAGATATCACTACGATACCTTAGCATATTCCTTTATTTTTATATTAAAAATTCTCTTTTTTACTTGAAACTCAATCTTTTTTATATTCGTAATTTTGATAATTTTATAATTATTTTGAGGTGAGGTCATAATGTAAGAGCTACTACTTAAATATTTTATTATGCTAAACTATTTGAATCTTATTATATTTTCTTTGCCATATTGTGCCGGAAAAATCCCTAATGAAATATTATATTGAATGAAATTCTATTTTTTGTTTTTAAATTTAAAAACAACACTTTATACAAAAAGTATAAATTTATTTTATGTCTTGAAAAAAACATTTTAAGAAATTTTAAAATTTGAGGCAAAAATCTATATTTCAATTTTTAAAATAATTGTTAAATTTGATTCAATTTAAGAATTTTGAAACCGACTTTGTCATTCAATTTTTGGTTTTATTATCTCCAAATCGATAAAAACCCCGAACCAAATCAACAATATAAAATTTTCATATAATTATTCAATATTAGATGAGTTTTGGTATTAAGCTCTATTAAAGTAATATATTCTTTTTTATATGGTGATTAAATTAATTTTAAAATATATTCATTATATTTCACATTAAAATTTTACACTTATTTTGAATTTCAAATTGAAATTAATTTCAATTAATTTTAAAAACAAATTAGACTTAAAACCTAAATTAACTTACATCCAACCGATCAAAATCGAATCGAATGATTGGTTTAAAAGATTGGTTTGATGTTGATTTAAGTATAAATAATTCATGTTGATTCGATTAATCCTTTTTCTCCGCAGCCCATCTCAACCAGACCTTTTTACACCCTTAAGAATACGTACATTTGGGTGAAACAGGTTGTACGGATAAATTACAAATACAGGGCCCTCGGTTGTGGGCCTGTCCTTTCTTGGGCCAGATACAAATTTAAATGATCCAAAGGGATTCTAAACTAAATGTTCAAGGATGCAGCCCAACTGAGTTTGTTAGGTTTTAGCAGGCGGGCCCAGATATAACATAGACCAAACAGTGAGACAAATTGGGCCAGAGCAGACATCGTAGCCCAATTTGTAAATATTAAGTGTGGAAGACACCAGAAGCAATCCCACCAGCAGGAAGCATGTCTACGAGCCCATCATTTTCGGTTCCTTCAACCGTACTTCAGCAACTAAATTTCATTTTAATATTATAAAAATAAATGAATAAATAAAAAAAGGTGAGGGGCACGCACTTGAAGAGCGTGAACAGTAGGGGATGAGCCGTAATAACGGCCGTCACACCCTGCCGGCACTACAAGTTATCGAAAATCCCGCGTGACACGTATCCCTCACAACCACAATCACGTGTCCCCACCTCACTCTCCCCTCCCCTTCCCCGCCGCCCTTGCCCCCAGTCAAACCCATGGTTGACTCCCCACCCATATCCCTTCTCTTTCCTCGACCCTCCACTATAAAATGCAACCACCACCATCCTCTTCACTTCACCACCACCGGCACATCTCTACTACGTTTAACGACTATCACGTTTCAATCACCTAACAAATGGCTCTCAAGGAGAAAGTGAAGGAAGGAGTTAAGGCCAAAGAGCCGCATTTCCGGGGAGTGAGGAAGAGGCCATGGGGTCGCTACGCCGCCGAGATTAGGGATCCCACCAAGAAGAGCCGTGTCTGGCTGGGAACCTTCGACACGGCGGAGGAGGCCGCCAAAGCCTACGACGCCGCCGCCCGGGAGTTCCGGGGCTCCAAGGCCAAAACCAACTTCCCTCTCCCCAACGAAGTCCTCCCCTTCCCCAACACCGACAACCACACCCGCAGCCCCAGCCCCAGCAGCACCGTCGAGTCCTCCAGCCCCCACGCGCCTCTCGAGCTCGACCTCACGCGCCGCCTAGGAAGCAGCGACGGTGGCTTTCCGTTCCATTACCAGCCGCACGTTGTGAATTCCGCTGCTGTGGCAGGCGTTTGGCCTCACGCGCGGCCAGTTTTGTTTTTGGATGCGTTTGTCGGGGCGGAGGGGTTCCGAGTCAACCCGGTTACAGTCGCCTACGATGGCGGGTTTGGGAGCCCGGTTCAGAGCGAGTCGGACTCGTCTTCTGTGGTGGACTCGGTCCAGCATGAGAGCAGTGGGGCAACGAGGGTTCTGGGTCTGGATCTTAACTTCCCTCCACCCCTGGAGGCTTGATTTTACCTGGAGTCTCCGAGTTTCTAACCGCTAGCGGCTAAGCTTATATTAATATTTTTTATTTT
>JAJJMF010025023.1:0-15707 GCA_022058775.1 Vitis hybrid cultivar
ACCTCCTTCTAGCAGAATAGGGAAATGGTCCGAAACAGGACGGGGCAGCCTCCTTTGAATCACCCCACTGAATTTGTCTAGCCAGCTAGGAGACACCAAGAACCTATCCAACCTTGCCCAGGACTGGTTGTTCAGGCCCCCACTCCAAGCAAACTCTCCCCCTTGCAAGGGAAGGTCTACCAGCCCTAAATCATCAATGATATGAGCAAATCTCCTCATGTTCGGAGTTATCCTTCCTTGGCGGTTTCTTTCTCCTTGATAAAGGGTGCTGTTAAAGTCACCTCCAAGGCACCAAGGCTCGTCCTAGATTCCTCCTACCTCTATTTTCATATACACAATGAACTACTAAATCATACGTTGCATAGACCAATCACTTCTAAAATGCAGAACAATCACACACTTCCCAGACATATCTAGTATTTCAAAATGCTATTTTTCAAAACCTTGTGTAGCTGGCCTATGTGACAAACTTATACCTCCAAAAATACAGGAACAAGGGTTAGATAAGGACGTGTCTTAAGACTTGAAAATGACACAAAAATGCAACTCAAAACTACGGGAACCAAATTGGAGATCCATGACAGAAACAGTAATTCACAATGTAATGAGCTTGTCATCCAAAAATTTGAAACAAAAATCGACACAAAAATACCATCAATCTCTCCATAAAAAATTTCAACTGAATCAAATAAGGCCCTGTTTGGATCTTGAAAAGAATTGAGAGAGAAAAGAAAATACTGAAAGTTAATTTGAAAACAGAATTCTTAATTAATTCTTGGTATTTTCTCAAGATCCAAAAGAGAAACTCCCAATAGGACAAGAGAAACCCAGAATAAAGATCACAACACAAGGAGATTGAATGAATCACAAGGAGAGCAGTCAAAATCCTCAACCCTCATAATGGGTCAGCTTAAAATTACCGAAAATCAATATCAACTACAAAATCAAGCCTGATTCAGCCCAAATCAAACCAACCAACACTCACTAAATCAGAACTATTGAAAAAAGAAACAAACTTGAGACCACCACAACACAAAGATGCCAAGACCCACATCAAATTACAAAGTTGGAACCATAATTTACCCAAACAAACCAATAATAATAATAATAAAACAACAAATGAAACAAATCCCCCCTAAAAAATTGAATTCTGAAATCAGAAGCCACTGATTCTAAACTTGTAAGAGAAAGGACATGATGTTGAGAATAGAGAGCCACCCAGAAGAGGAAAAATGACCTCAAATTTAAAAATGGGAGCAGCAATCTGGTTCCTCTCAGGGGTGTCATCTCAAGATCAGCAGCTGCAAGAACTATTCCACATTATCTTACATTCACTCTCTACTTTTCCTCACTTTTCTCTCATTTTCAGTCATTTTCTCCCTCTCTCTATCTCTCTGTGGGAGTGTGAGAGTGAGATAGAGAGATTCAAGAAGAAGCAGGTAAGCAGCAGATTTTCTCATGGTACCACCAACCCCACCATCACCATTCACCATTCACCACCCATAACATCCACCTCACTCCTCACCTCTTCTTATTCTGACACTCTCAAAAAGTATTTTAAAAGGGCATTTTACAAAAGTAACGTACACTATTATCCTCAATCCTGATTCATTCCAGATTTTTTAAAATCTGAATCCCTTTCTCTTTGCCTATATCACTCATTCCTCCTGTACCTTTTTCTTTTTATTTCTTTTATATTTGTTTTATTTTACCTTTTTTTTCCCTATTAATTAGTCACTGGCAGTTGGCTGATAGATGTTGTCATTGTGTCAAAGCCCGTATACTTTGGGACCTTGTTGTCACATCCCAAAATAATCCCTCACTTAAGCTTTTAATAAGTAAGCAAAAAGCTTTTAGAAAAGCCTGGTAACATCCACACATCTTCACAAGTGAATAGAAGACAAGAGAATAGTGTGGAGAATTCTAGTTGAGAACTCTTGAAAACTCATGTAAATAACTTATAGTATTTTCTAGAGAATTTTAAAGTAGTGGAGAACTTTGAGGTTCCAAAGAGTTCTTTTGGTGCCTATAAATAGATGGTGATCGTTAAGGCACCAAAAACTAGCATTCCTAGCATTGTAAAATGTGAGTAATCAAAGTCTCCTTTCTTCCAAACTCTCTAAGTCTTACTTCCTTTGTTTATTTATCTCAAGTTTTTGAGGTGCTTTAGAAACACCCAAGTCTGACATTATGCTCACTTTTGTGTATTTTGGTGTGACATTGTGCTGGCTTTTGTGTATTTTGAAGCATTTGAAAGAAAAGAAATAGCAGAACCTCAAGGATGAGGAATACACAAATCATGTGTTGAAGGATTTATTCTTGAAATTAAATTTTGAATGGGTTAAGGTCTGTTGGTTTGATTTCTCCTTGGTAGACTTCATAGAGGGCTTAGGATTTAGATAGGATGCACAGATTCTTTTGTTTAGTGCTTTTTTGAGCTCTTTTAATTTTTAATATTATCTTTTATTTGCCTATATATATAGATTTTAGAAAGAAAAAAAAAAGAATAAATTGCACAAATAAGGTTCATTTGATGCATTGTGCAAATATGGTTCATTTGAGAAATAGAAAATCTCTTGAGGCTCGAGTACATTTACAAACTACAGTGGTGATGCACCAGAATCATAAGTTCCTGTGCTAACATTGTGCACCAGTTCACAGTATACTACAATTTCAAAGTTGCAATCTAACAAGCAAGGAAACTTTACCATGTGGCATAAATAGCTCATGAATCATTAATATAGAAGAGACCAGGGCATACCTTTTCACTTAGAGAGGGCATACCTTTTCACTTAGGGAAAAGAGCACAAGTAAAACCATCACTAACAAGTTGATTAACCGCGTCTCTGAACTTGTAATAATCATCGATTGTGTTGTAAACTTGATAAGAAATTCGAGCATACCCTGTTATTGGATTAACCTCCCCATCTTTTGGGTGCCGATAGTATATTGGCACTTCAACACCAAAATTTTCCCTCAAATGCTTTCTTAACTTCATAGCATCTGAATCACTAGAAATCCCCAAAGAAACGGGCAACCCAACCATTATCAAGCTTGCACACATTTCTTGTGGAGTCCCAAGATTTGTCCCCCATGCACTGGCCAACATCTTCCCCATCTCAACAACACCATCATGATTTCTTTTCTTGATTCCCTCTATACCACCTTCAAACCGGTTCGTGAATTCAATTGCATCCGAGACCACCAATTGGGCACTGTAATCTCTAGTCCCTATCCAACCACTTTCTATGGCTAACCCATTACCGTATTCATGAGACACCACCGGATGGTGCAACTCCGGAGAAGTCTCAGGTGTTTTCCGGCAGTACAAAAATGCAACGGATGGCGGGCAAAAGAACCATTTATGCAAATTACTGGTGTAAAAATCAGCACCAATTTCTTTCATATCAACATCAGTACACCCAATACCATGAGCTGCATCCACGAAAACTTGGTCAACCCCCTCTTCCCTGCAAATCTTGACCAACTCTTTTACCGGAATCAGAACCGACGGCATCGACGTAATGTGATCGATCACAGCCAACCTCACCCTTCCACTGTTGGCCTTCCCTCTCATCAAAGCCCGCCTAAACTCATCCACAATCTCTTCGTTCGAATTCACCGGAAACGGCAACGGAACTTCGATGACTTGGCCGCCGGCGCGACAGACGTAGGCGTGGATGGACTTCTTGACGGCGCCGTAGGCGTAGTGGAGCATGACGACGGCGTCGCCCCTCTGGAATCGGCCTTCTGTGAAGGCCCAAGCGATTTGCTGGAGGACGATTGCGGCGGCGGTGGTGGCGTTGTCGACAAGGGAGATTTCATCGACGTGGTCGGCGTTGACGAGGTCCTTGATCAGGGTTCTTGAACGGAGAATGGCTGGCTGTAGACGGTTGAAGTAGAAGTGGTCGGGCTGGCGGAGAAATAGGAGCTGCCAATGGTGTTGAGCGGCAGTAACGGAGGCCGGGCAGCTGCCGAAAGACCCGTTATTGATTCTGGCGATACTGGGGTCGTGGTGAGAGAATTCAAATCGAAGATCTGACTCAGATATCAACATGGGCTTTGATTTCTTGGAGATGTTATGGGTGCCGTTGCTTTCATTTTGCTGATGAGGGGGAGGTGAAGACTCCATGATTGAGGATTGAGAGCTAGGGTTTTGGGTGAAAGAAGAGAGAAGATGAGAATGATGGTGACTTACAATGATGTCGGAAATGATATAGTGAAAGTGAGAAGGAGCCAAGCGTAATGGAGATGTGAAGGGAAGTGGGCAACAACTGAATAAACGGCTGGAATGGCGCCATGTCATACACATGGCACGTGACATCCTCTCCCCATTTCCTCTCAGTCTCACTTGATCTTCTCTTCTGACCCTGCTTCTTTAAATTGGCCACGAGGCGTTGCCCACTATGCAGAAAGGCTTGGTTTTCATCAATTCACTCACTGTTTCATGTATAGGCAATTGTAGCCTAGTGGTAGTATCACCCGTTCTATTTTAACATATAATCTGAATTATTAAAGATTTTTTTTTTTTTTAAAAAAAAAGCACCATTAGGGTTCTCACTTATTGGGTGTCTCATATGTATTGTTTTATGTTTATTTCAGTCGCTGTCTGTGACAATGCAAAATTATTTAAAGCCCACTTGGGAGCTATTAATTATTCTCAAGGCAGAAAAGACAGAATGCTAGGCTTTGTGCCATGATATCAATGCCAATAATTTATACTAGGGATCATGTTTGGTCTTGGAAACATCAAGGAGGGGGGCATTCAATGATGGGCTCCTTCAACTGAAGATCTTAATTATTTATGGTAGAAAGTCCCTCTCTCTCTCTCACTCAGCAATCAACCCATTGGATTACAGTCACTGGGCACTTATAAACTATTGGGTGGACCTAGCTCAGTTGTGGGTGATGGCAGACACATTCAACCATCTACTGGGTCTCTTGAAAATCAAACAATCAAACAAATAACTTCCACTTAACTTGCATGTCCATGAGAAGGCAAGTGTAAATATGCCAAATTGCAGGCTTTTGGGTTTTGAGCCGTGGCATTGAAGAACTGTGTCTTGGACAAGAACTAGAATGTAATCAGTCGTAGTAGTGCTTTGTTTTTTACCCAACATGTTTCCTTGTTGGATTCCTTTCCCCTTTCCTCCCTTCTCTCCCTCAATTCCCAGATGATAGCCTAATCGGCTAATTGGGCCCCTGTTTTTATCTTCTTTTACAGACTCGAGGGCCAAGCCTCCCTACAGACACTATTCCTATGAAGCCAGGCATCACAGCATACCCTCCATGGTCCACCTCTTTCAGCATGAGCATCTAGTGGACCTGCAGGTCATGCAAAGTCAAGGATTACTGACAGACAAACTGGACTCAGAATATGCTTCTTCTCAACCAAACAGTACTCCAGAAGATAGCAGGATTTCATGACAAAATGGTCCATCCGTCATTCTCCTATAGGATGATAAAAAATAATTCAAATTCCACACTCCAATGTGGGGAATCATAGTGTAAACTAGCAGTAAACTTATTCCCAGACAAAAGAACCCTGCCCCATACATTAAGCACTTGTTTTCATTACAAATCCAATTTGTCTTCATGGTCCATCTAGGAGCTGCAAAATGACTCCATTTTTCCTTGAGAGACAAACAGACCAAGATTAATTTTTTTGCCTTTCCAAATTATCTTCTATCCCCCATTATTAACCTAAGTTATTTATCTTTGTCTTAGGCAACTATATATTGGGCTCACATTTGGGACTAAAGATGTGGACCAGCAAGGCAAAGCAGTGGCTGAGCTGACAGAAAAGATAAAGGAAAGTGTGTATAGAAGCCCCTAACATTAATAAAGGGGTGCAGCCAACTTACACAGATGGTTGAGCTCAATCATAGATACAGCCCCATAAGCTGCCCACTGAAGACTCCTAGGAACTGTAATTCTAGGACTTACATGTCTTTGATCATGCAAATCCTCTTGAAACGAATTAAATTTGTCTCGTAAAATAGCAATCAATGAACCATTAATTTCAAACTCAACAGCAGTACTACTTTGATGATTTGATCATGAATTTCCCTTGATTAATAAACAAACATCTACAACAAAAATAAAAAATGAAAATCATGCATTAACATCATCAATTACTCAAAATTAATTTCCAATTTCAAAGCGTCAAGTCATGGATAAGATTTGTGTTAGCGAGGTAATGTATTTCATGGCACAAAATTTTGTTTAGAGATCAAAACCTCTTATGATTTATGTAACATTTCTACATAGGAAGGTGTAAATCCTTCATTTTATTTTACTAGCACATGTTATTCTATATGTTCTTTTTCATTTCCTGTTGCCTTATAACTGTCCCACAATTGTTAATTGTCACTCATTTGGTACTATTTTTGAGCTACATTTGGAGATTCATTATCGATGAATTTTTATGGATCCTAAATGTGACTTTAGTGGCACTTTAGTTTAACTTATTTAGTTGTAATTTAGTTTAACTTATTTAGATATACTTTAACTTAGCTTACTTAGACACATTTTAGCTTAGCTCACTTAGTGACACTTCAATTTAATTCACTTAGATGCACTTTAGTTTAGCTTACTTAGAAGTATTTAATTTAATCAACTTAGTTACATTTTAGATTTAGCTCACTTGATTGCATTTTAGGAAATTTTATAGTTACAGAATAATTCATTTAATTGCACTTTAGTTCATTTCATTTTAGGTGCACTTTGAGAGAGTTCTTCTAGATGCATTTTTGTAGTATATTTTAAATTAGTTTATCTAAGTGCATTTTAGGATTTTTTTTTTTAATTTTAATTGTATTTTAAGATAGTATTTCATATCACGTTGCATGACATGGAGTTGTTTGGGAAATCGAAATTGGGGAATGAGGAGAATTTTCTAAGGTGTACATGGCGTGGAGAATGGAGATTGTTTTTTTTGGAAAGGTGAGATGGGGAGTTTTAAATTAAAGAGGATTCCTTGGTACACACGATTTTGATTATTGTTCTTTTTCACGCCGCCATATGGAGTTTTGGGCAAAGGTAGCGCATGAAGATTTTTGGAAGAGAGTTTAGACTCTCTTGGCATGAGGAGTCTTTTGAGAGGGGTTTTAGGAAAAGGGTGTGACTGCCACAAGGATTCTAAGAAAGACACGGCGCACATGGAAGATTTTTGAGGACTCTTAGGGAGGCACACATGGCTACCACATATTTGATATCTGATATACACATACATGGAAATTTTTTAATATGGGAAAACTTTTGAGAAGGAAATTTGGGATGTGCACCACTGCCTTCGGTTTTTGAAAGGTCACTTGCCAATAGGAGTTTAGGACGACAATGGATAGCTTTTGAGGGGGAATGCAAGAGGAGACACGACTGGAATTTCAGATTGAGGGGAGTCCACAACCTTGAGGAATTTTAGATAGGAAAGAGATTTAGGGGAGTGGATTAATTTTGAAACACAAAGATAATAGAATGAGTTATAATTGATTTGTTACCAAGAAAAAGCAAATTTGAATAGGCTTCAATATTCTCAACATAATTTTCAGAAGTTGATTCTTGAAGTTATTAGAGGACTACACTTCATCTGTTGAAAACTTTTCCTAAATCAATCATTATGACATGAGTAACCATTGAGAGAGATTTTTTGGAGAGGTGGATTGTCATTGGAGACTTGGGGAAGAGGGGTTTTATATCATATTTTTGGAGACTCACACACATAGGAGAAAAGGTGAAGTTTTGAGAAAGAGACATCCATGACTTGGCCAGATAGGGACTTAGGACTATCACCAATTAATTTTAAAGAAAAGAAAAGTCAAAGTCTTAAAGATAAAAAATGTGAGAAGAGAAGCAAGTTCGATCCTTTTTAGGAGAAAGGCATGCTTTCTTTAATTAAATTTGATATCTTAATCATTATCATCTTTCCATTTTTCCATTCTCTTTCTCTCATGCTTGAATATTGAAATTATATATGCTTTGGGGTGGAAAATGATTGTTGTTAATTGGATATTATTGATGAATGGTTGATTGATCTTATGTTGATCGATATTTATTAGAATTGAGATTATGATTATTTTCTTTTAGAAATCATTATCATTTAATTCAAGCCATTGGAAAAATCATGATAATTAGTTTTGCATGAATCTAATTTTAGTTAGGTCCATTCTTATCTTGGCTTCTCTCTTTAGGTAAATTGATGTTTGTGTTTCATTCCTACTGTCACTATTTGTTGCATTACTGACCATTCAATTGAAAAACTAGAATTGAGTGGCTTAGGGGTTTTTTTTAAAAAATATTTTGATGTTTATATGATATTTCTAACCTTTTAAACTTATCAATCAAATTTTATTTGAGCTTAGGATTTTCTTTTAATTGAGCTTAAAATGTTTTTTAAATTGAAAGATCTAAATTGGTTTTTGCATAGGTCCCATTCTTGTTTTGGACACCTGGACTAATTTTGAAAAAATAAATAAAATTTTAATTTTCTTAATTTTATTTGATATTTTTCCTTTAATATAAACTTCTTGAAATCAATTTAAATTAATTTTAGGATCATGCTTTGTTGAAACTAGATTTCCCGAGTGGGAGAAAAAAAAAAATCTCTTTTCCTACACTTGCTACATCGACCCGTCTTGTAGTTAGGAGCTGTTTGGTTTTATTTAAAAATTCTCCTTATGTGATTAAATTAAGTTGTTATTTTTCCTACAAAGTAGACATAGGTGTTGTAAATTTTTTATTTTATTTTATTATACTTCTAAATTAGTCAAATAAATTTGTTTTGATCTAGTGCCGAAATCTGTCATGTTTTACTAATGTATTTGTGATTAAATCTGTTATTAACTTGTACATAATTTAATGATTGACCTTTTGGGTTATATCCTAGACACATGGTAGATGTTGTCCATTTTTTTTCATGATGCAATTCCTATCTTTAGATATTCTTTTAGGATTTATTTTGTAAACGTATCTGTTTTGACCAATATTGATTATTCTGTAAAGTGTTCCTAATATGAATTAATCTAGTATGGATTGATACATAGTTTAATGTTTTGGCCATTTGGGTTGTAATCTAGATACATAGGACATAGTGTTCATTTTTTATTTTTCATGATGAAATTCTATATTTACAATTTTTTTTTTTCGGATTGATCTTGTATGCTATTCTATTATGTTGTTGAATATTCTGAAGGATGATGTCTAATGTTTATTTTGATTAGATACCATCTCTAAATATTTTATTCATATTTTTTTTTAATGAATATTTCATTTTTTCCCTATTGAGTATTTTGTTCATTTTATATAATTATTTTTTTCTTATGCATAATAGTGATTTCTTTTAATTTTGATCTATATTGAAGGCATGTCGCACATTTCAGGTATATATCTCTTTACATCATTATCATTCTTTATATGTCTTATTAAGTATGCTTTGTGAATTTATGTATGCTAAATTCATTATGGTCTATGTATTGTTATTAGTTTTGATTTATTATTAGAGTTAATTCATGTTATGTATGATGTGGGATTTTTAACTAGATTGTTTATATTGTTGTTAATTGTTGAATTAACTTTTATTATTTTATGAAAACACTAGACTTGTTTTTAAGGTACATACTTTTATTTCTTATTTTATTTTATTTCATTTGATATGCGTGAGTATTCTATTATTATGTTCTTATTTGTTATCGATGTTTTCAAAATTAGACCAAATATTGAACCAGAAAAGTTATCGGTTCATGATTCACAGGTCGGACCAATGGTTGAATTAATGATGTTATAAATATATAATTTATATTTTATTAAAATTAAAAATAAGTATAAGAATTTTAAATATATATAATTAAAAAATTTAATAATATTTCATTTTTTATATTTAATATGTAAAACTAAATGATAAAGATAAATATAAATATGTTAATATATTAAACTTTATAAAATAGAATATGTATAATATTTAAATATGAAGATATATTTGATGAGAAAATTTGGATACAATGGAGAAAAGAAACACTCTCACACACTCACTTTGATACAATAAAACTCTCAAAGATATAAAATAAAAACAAGAAGAAGAAGAACACAAGAAAGACTCAAACAAGTTCTTGGAACTTTGTCCAAAGACTCTATTTCCTCCCACCTTTAGAAATCTTTAGGGAACTAATGGAAATAGTCTTGGGATTGATCAAGCCTTTTCACTTTTCTGCATAAGATTTCAAAAAGAAGAAAAGTCATCTAAAACACTCTTAGGGTTGAAAAAAGGTTACAAGGATGAGAAAAACCCATTGTCTTCCTCAATCTCTTCATCTTTGTAACATTCAAAAATTAAATCATATGTTTAATTCGCATATTAAACATGATTTAATCTCAAATGTGTAACTCTCTTACACTTAACCTCTTAAGTTTATAAAGTTACAAAGATGAGAAGACTCATTGTCTTCCTTAACCTTTCAAGTTTTGTAACATTTCAAAACTTAATCATGTGTTTAATTCACACATTAAAAGTGTAACCCTTCTTATATTTTATTTTTCAAAAGTTATTTTCAAAAGTGTAACTCTTCTTACACTTTATTTTTAACCAACAATATATATATATATATATAATAAAACAATCCCCCACTTGGTTAAAAATAAACATCAACCCTTATAACCTTAATAGTGAAAATGCATAAAATAAAATATCTTTCGATTTGAATTTTACCGTAGTGTAATTGTCACAAAGCTCTGTTGAAATCCCAGGTTGCTTGTAGCATTGAACCAGTTATTTCTTGTAACGAAACCGGTAACAACACACACACTTTCACTAACCACACGAGTGCCCATTATTTTCTTGCTTAGCACTTTTATGGCCATGTGCTCAATCCATTCATGAACTTTCTTGAAAGAAACTCCAACTCTCATGAGAGGCGGCGCCACTCCTAAGTTCACATAGGTGAAATTCTTCCAGTATCCTTATTACCTTTAAGATGCTTGTCACACATAGACTGAATTTCATTAAAAGCTTTAAGCTTAACCCTCCAACAGTAACAACCAGCATTAATCATCACAGATGGAACTCACATGTTCTAATGCTGCCACAACCCACTTATCAATGACTTGTTTTTACCCATTGAACTTAAGACTAGTCATTTCGTAGTATTAAGTTGGGTTACCATCATTGGTGAGTTTTATTTAAGGAGTTTTAGTCCCATCCTTCTAGATGTTATCCTTACTAAGACGGTGTTTGTTTTTTTACTTAATTCTAAATAGAACCTTAATACTTAATAGTATTAAATATTAGGTTGTTTGTTTTTATAGTATTTTATTTCTATTAAGTATTAAAAAGTAAAAAAAACCATTGTATTATTTTTTCTATTTAGAAAAAGCCACATATTTTGGCTTTTTTTATTTAGTAAAAAGTTTATAACAAGTCATGAAAAAGTAAAAAAAACAAACAACCTAAATTATAAAACTAAATGGTTTTCAGCAAAAAGCCAAAAAAACAAACACCACCTAAATCTCTTGTAAAAGGTTTAGTAAAAGAATCCGCCAAGTTTCCACTTGACCTCACAAATGAGATTGAGATGATTCCATTTTGAATCAATTATCTTACATACTCATGTCTAATGCTTATATGTCTAGACTTCCCATTGTACACTCCACTGTACTCACGAGCTAGAGTGGCTTGACTGTCACAATGTATCGACACTGTTGACACATTATTTGCAGTAAAAGGGATGCCCATCATGAGATCCCTAAGCCACTCAGCTTCTTTTCCAGTTGCAGCTAGAACTATAAACTCTGCCTCCATGGTTGAGTGTGATATAAAAGTCTGTTTCTTGGATCCCCAAGAGACAACCCCACCACCAAGTGTAAACACCCAACTTGTGGTAGATAAATTATCTCCCACACTTGATATCCAGCTTGCATTTGAATACCCTTAAATTATAGCAGGAAACTTTGAATATTGGAGGCTTAGTTCTTTGGTATTCTTTAGGTAACCAAGAACTCTACCAATAGCTTTCCAATGTTCCATGCTTGGATTGCTAGTAAACCTACTTAGTTTACTAACTGCAAATGAAATGTCACCCCAATTCACTGAGCAGCATACATAAGACTTCCAATTGCACTTGCATACTCAAGTTGAGCCACCGATCTACCATCATTCTTTTCAAGTTTTATACTTGAATCAAATGGAGTATTAGCATCTTTAATCTTGAGATGACTAAATTTGCTAACTACTTTCTCAATATAGTGGGTTTGGTTCAAAGCATAACCCCCACTATTTCTTTTCACTTTGATACCCAATATAGTATCAACTTCTCCAAGATCTTTCATCTTGAAGGTTGAGGATAGAAACTTTTTCATTTCTATTATTCCTTTCATGTCATCACTCAAGATTAACATGTCATCCACATATAGACACACTATGACCATATAGTCATCACAAGTCTTAGAATATAAGCATTTGTCCACATTGTTGTGTCTAAATCCATCCGAAAGAATAGCATGATCAAATTTTTTGTGCCATTGTTTGGGAGCTTGTTTTAAACCATATAATGATTTGACAAGCTTACACACTTTGTTTTCATTCCCCAGTAGAATAAAACCTTCCGGTTGTTCCATGTAGACCTCCTCATTGAGATCCCCATTCAAGAATGCCGTTTTGACATCCATTTGATGAACAAATAGATTATGAATTGATGCCAAAGAAAACAATATCCTAATCGATGTTGTTCTAGCCACCGGCGCATAGGTATCAAAATAATCAATACATTCTCTTTGTTTAAACCCCTTAGCTACTAATCTAGCCTTAAAGGTTTGAATCATGCCATCGGTGTGATATTTCCTTCGAAATACCCACTTGCACCCTATTGGTTTAGATCCTGGTGGAAGGTCTACCAATTCCCATGTTTGGTTGGACATAATTGAATCCATTTCATCATTAATAGCCTATTTCCAAAAAGCAACATCTCTAGAAGCCATAGCTTCTTTGTATGTTTTGGGATCCTCCTCTAGTTGAAGTACTATAGGAATTTTTCTTATAATATCTTCTCTATTTCCTTCTACTAAGTAAAAGGAAATTCCTTGAGAGTCAATCTCATCCGATCCCAACACTTTCTCTTTTCTAGCTCTTTGGCTTTTCCGAGGCACAATGGGTTGCTCAACAACCTTTGAAGGTGTCTCCTCTAGAGACTCTCCAACACTAGTAGGTACTTGAGAATTGCTATCACTCAACAAATTCTCAAAGAACTTTACCTCTCTTGATTCAATTATCACATTAGACTCCAAGTCTAATAGCCTATAAGCTTTGCTATTTGAGGCATAGCCTACAAATGCACACTTAATGGCTCTTGGACCCAATTTTGTTTTATTTGGATCCGTTTTCTTGTAATAAGCAAGACACCCCCACACTTTGAAGTAACCTATATTAGGCTTCCTTCCTTTTCATAACTCATATGGAGATATCTCATTTTTCTTCATAGGAATTCTATTCAAAATATGGCAAGAAGTCAACAAAGCTTCACCCCACAAATTGAAATTCAATTTAGCATGCAATAACATAACATTCACCATTTCCAAGAATGTTCTATTCTTTCTCTCCGCTATGCCATTGTGTTGAGGTGTATAGGGTGCGGTGCACTCATGTATTATGCCATATTCTTCACAAAAAGAATTGAATTCACTAGAGAAATATTCACCACCTCTATCACTTCTAAGCACCTTAATATTTTTTCCTAGCTGATTTTCAACTTCGGCTTTGTAAACTTTAAAGGCATTGAAAGTTTCACTTTTGTTTTTCAACAAAAACACATAGGTAAATCTAGAACAATCATCTATGAATGTAAGAAAATACCTATTTCCACCTCTTGTTAACATGCCATTAAGTTCACAAAGATCACTATGTATTAAATCAAGCAAATTAGATGATCTCTTAACACTATGAAAAGGCTTTTTAATCATCTTTGATTTAACACATATTTCACACTTTTCAAATTTCTTGGTATCACAAGCAATCAAACCACATTTCACAATCCTTTTAATAGTGCTTAAACCAACATGTGCAAGCCTATTATGCCACAAAAATAAAGAATTTGAATCACACATATAAGCGGAAGTAGACGCCATTTTATTGATATTGTCATTGGTACTAAGTTTGATCATCCCATCACAAGAATACCCCTTTCCCACAAAGTTCCCCGATTTGGTTAAAATTAGCTTACTGGATTCAAACACCGCTTTGATACCCGGTTTGCCAAGCAAATCCCCACTAACCAAATTTTTATTCATATCGGGGACATACAATACATTTATAAGGGTAATCCTTTTGCCAGAGGTAAAAACAACTTCAATAGTGCCCTTGCCAAGCACCTTGGATCTTCCTTCATTGCCCATTTGAACCTCTTGATCTCCCTTTGCATCTTCAAAGGTCTTGAAAAGAGATTTGTCATAGGTAACATGAACTGTGGCACAAGTATCATACCACCATCCTTGCATCTTTCCTTGGACAACGCACACATCGCTTAGTGTTGCAATGATCTCCTCATCAATTGCATTCACCACAACCCCTTTTTGGTCATTTCGGTACCTACACTCCCTAGCATAATGCCCGGGTTTTCCACACACAAAACAAGGACCTTTCTTGCCCTTAAATTGCTCTTGATTTTTCTTGGGGCTCATATAATTTCTGGAATTCCTTTTGTTATTTTTACCTCTAGGATGATTGGCCTTTGAAACCGCATTGGCTTTGTTAGTCCCACCATTGGACTCTTCCACCATTTTGTCTCTTGATCTCGATTCTTCCTCAATGCGAAGATGTTTTTGAATCTTTTCCAAGGAGTAATCTTCACTCTTGTAGAGAATCCTCTTCCGGTAACCTTTCCAACTTGATGGTAATTTAGCCACAATAGCACCGACTTGGAAGGCCTTCGGAAGTTCAATTTTGAGAACTTTCAACTTATTCAAAATTACTTGCAACTCATGAATTTGTGGTAAGAGAGACTTTTCATCAAAAAATTTGAACTCTATGTATTGAGAAATAAGAAACTTTTTGGTACCTTCTTCCTCGGCTTTGTACTTGTTTTCAAGAGCCTCCCAAATCTCCCTCGCGGAATAGGTGTTGGTGTAGAGATCATATAGCCTATCGGATAAGGCGTTCAAAATATGACCCCTACATATGAGCTCATCCTCCTCCCTCTTCTTCCTTGCCGCCACCACTTGAGGTGTGTCATTTTCCTTTGGTTCCGATAACGGTGCCAAGGTAGGATCAAGGATGTAGGAAATCTTGAGTGCTGTGAGAAGGAATCTCACCTTGTCTTGCCACTTAGTGAAGTTGGAACCATCAAAACGATCCAACCTCACAAGGTCTTGGTTCATAATCTTGATAATTTCTCATTCCATTGAAGAATAGAGTCTTTGATTGATGAGAAAATTTGGATACAATGGAGAAAAAAAACACTCTCACACACTCACTTTGATACAATAAAACTCTCAAAGATACAAAATAAAAACAAGAAGAAGAACACAAGAAAGACTCAAACAAGTTTTTGGAACTTTGTCCAAAGACTCTATTTCCTCCCACCTCTAGAAATCTTTAGGGAACTAATGGAAATAGTCTTGGGATTGATCAAGCCTTTTCACTTTTCTGCATAAGATTTCAAAAAGAAGAAAAGTCATATAAAGCACTCTTAGGGTTGAAAAAAGGTTACAAGGATGAGAAAAACCCATTG
>JAJJMF010025024.1:17311-34577 GCA_022058775.1 Vitis hybrid cultivar
TTTCACGTTGATTGTAAGCTTTTCCGGGGCTCGCCCGATCAGCTTTTCGGTACTCGCAGGGATTCCAGTCGATCCCGGTACTGTCCCAGATTCTACCATTTTTCGGTATTCACACTGATTGTAACCTTTTCCGGGACTCGCCTGGTCAGTGTTTCGGTACTCGCACATATTCTACTGGATCCCGGTACTGGCCCGTATTCTACCATTTTTCGGTATTCACACTGGTTTTAACCTTTTCCGGGACTCGAGCGGTCAGTTTTTCGGTACTCACACGGATTCTATCGGATCCCGGTACTGCCCGGATTCTATCATTTTTCCGTTTTCACGCTGATTATAAGCTTATCCGGGGCTCGCCCGATCAGCTATTCGGTACTCGCACGGATTCCAGTCGATCCCGGTACTGGCCCGAATTTTACCATTTTTCAGTATTCACACTGATTTTAAACTTTTCCGGGACTCGCCCGGTCAGTTTTTCGGAACTCACACGGATTCTACTGGATCTTGGTACTGGCCCGGATTCTACGATTTTTCGGCCTTCACACTGATTTTAACCTTTTCCGGGACTCGCCTGGTCAGTTTTTCGGTACTCACACGGATTCTACCGGATCCCGGTACTGGCCCCGATCCTATCATTTTTTCGTGTTCATGCTGATTGTAACCTTTTCCGGGGCTCGCCCGATCAGCTTTTCGGTACTCGCACGGATTCGTGTCGATCCCCGTACTGGCCCGGATTCTACCCTTTTTCAGTATTCAACCTGATTTTAGCCTTTTCCGGGAATCGCACGGCCAGTTTTTTGGTACTCACATGGATTCTACCGGGTCCCGGTACTGGCCCGGATTCTATCATTTTTTCGTATTCACGCTGATTGTAACCTTTTCCGGGGCTCGCCCGATCAGCTTTTCGGTAGTCGCACGAATTCCAGCCGATCCCGGTACTGGCCCGGATTCTACCATTTTTCGGTATTGACACTGATTTTAAACTTTTCCGGGACTCGCCCGATCAGTTTTTCGGTACTCACTTGGATTCTACTGGATCCCGGTACTGGCCCAGATTTTACCATTTTTCGGTATTCACCCAGATTTGAACCTTTTTCGGGACTCGCACGGTCAGCTTTTTGGTTCTCACTCGGATTCCAGTCAAACCCGGTACTGGCCCGGATTCTACGATTTTTCGGTATTCACACTGATTTTAACCTTTTCCGGGACTCACCTGGTCAGTTTTTCGGTACTCATACAGATTCTACCGGATCCCGGTACTGGCCCGGATTCTATCATTTTTTCGTATTCACGCTGATTGTAACCTTTTCCGAGGCTCGACCGATCAGCTTTTCGGTACTCGCACGGGTTCCAGTCGATCCCGGTACTGGCCCGGATTCTACAATTTTTCGTTATTCACACTGATTTTAAACTTTTTCGGGACTCGCACGGTTAGTTTTTCGGTACTCACCCTGATTCTACTGGATCTCGGTACTGGCCCGTATTCTACGATTTTTCGGTCTTCACACTGATTTTAACCTTTTTCGGGACTCGCCCGGTCAGTTTTTCGGTACTCACACGGATTTTACCGGATCCCGGTACTAGCCCGGATTCTATCATTTTTTCGTATTCACGCTGATTGTAACCTTTTCCGGGGCTCGGCCGATCAGCTTTTCGGTACACGCACGGATTCCAGTCTATCCCGGTAGTGGCCCAGATTTTACCATTTTTCGGTAATCACACTGATTGTAACCTTTTTTAGGACTCGCCTGGTTAGTGTTTCGGTACTCGCACAGATTCTACTAGATCCTGGTACTGGCACGGATTCTACCATTTTTCGGTATTCACACTGATTGTAACCTTTTCCGGGACTCGCCTGGTCAGTGTTTCGGTACTCGCACGGATTCTACTGGATCCCGGTACTGGCCCGGATTCTACCATTTTTCGATATTCACCCAGATTTTAACCTTTTTCAGGACTCGCACGGTCAGCTTTTTGGTTCTCGCACGGATTCCAGTCAAACCCGGTGCTGGATCGGATTCTACCATTATTCGGTATTCACACTGATTTTGAACTTTTCCGGGACTCGCCCGGTCAGTTTTTCAGTACTCACACGGATTCTACCGGATCCCGGTACTGGCCCGGATTCTATCATTTTTTCGTATTCACGCTGATTGTAACCTTTTCCGGGGCTCCCCGATCAGCTTTTCGGTACTTGCACGGATTCTACCATTTTTCGGTATTCGCACTAATTGTAACCTTTTCCGGGACTCGCCTGGTCAGTGTTTCGGTACACGCACGGATTCTACTGGATCTCGGTATTGGTCCGGATTCTACCAACTTTCGGTATTCACCCTGATTTTAACCTTTTCCGGGACACGCACGGTCAGATTTTCGGTACTCACACGAATTCTACTGGATCCCCGTACTGGCCCGGATTCTATCATTTTTCTGTATTCACGCTGATTGTAACCTTTTCCGAGGCTCGCCCGATCAGCTTTTCGGTACTCGCAAGGGTTCCAGTCGATCCCCATACTGTCCCAGATTCTACCATTTTTCGGTATTCACCCTGATTTTAGCCTTTTTCGAGACTCGCACGGTCAGTTTCTCGGTACTCACACTGATTCTACCGGATCCCGGTACTGGCCCGGATTCTACCATTTTTCGGTATTCACCCTGATTGTAACCTTTTTCGGGACTCGCACGGTCAGCTTTTCGGAACTGGCCCGGATTCTACCATTTTTCGGTATTCACCCTGATTTTAACCTGTTTCGGGACTCGCACGGTCAGCTTTTCGGTACTCGCACGGATTCCACTCAAACCCGGTATTGGCCCGGATTCTTCCATTATTCGGTATTCACATTGATTTTAAACTTTTTTGGGACTCGCCCGGTCAGTTTTTCGATACTCACACGGATTCTACCGGATCCCGGTACTGGCCCGGATTCTATCATTTTTCCGCATTCACGCTGATTGTAACTTTTCGGTACTCGCACGGATTCCAGTCGATCCCGGTACTGGCCCGAATTTTACAATTTTTCAGTATTCACACTGATTTTAACCTTTTCCGGGACTCGCCTAGTCAGTTTTTCGGTACTCACACGGATTCTACCTGATCCCGGTACTGACCCCGATCCTATCATTTTTTCGTATACACGCTGATTGTAACCTTTTTCGGGGCGCGCCCGATCAGCTTTTCGGTACTCGCACGGATTCCTGTCGATCCCCGTACTGGACCGGATTTTACCATTTTTCGGTATTCACACTGATTTTAACCTTTTTCGGGATTCGCCTGGTCAGTGTTTCGGTACTCGCACGGATTCCATTCAAACCCGGTACTGGCCCGGATTCTACCATTTTTCGGTATTCACCCTGATTTTAACCTTTTTCGGGACTCGCACGGTCAGCTTTTCGGAACTGGCCCGGATTCTACCATTTTTCGGTATTCACCCTGATTTTAACCTTTTTCGGGACTCGCACGGTCAGTTTTTCGGTACTTGCACGGATTCCATTCAAACCCGGTACTGGCCCGGATTCTTCCATTATTCGGTATTCACACCGATTTTAAACTTTTTTGGGACTCGCCCGGTCAGTTTTTCGATACTCACACGGATTCTACCGGATCCCGGTATTGGCCCGGAT
Organism: Vitis hybrid cultivar; assembly: GCA_022058775.1. Classification (NCBI taxonomy): domain Eukaryota; kingdom Viridiplantae; phylum Streptophyta; class Magnoliopsida; order Vitales; family Vitaceae; genus Vitis; species Vitis hybrid cultivar. The sequence continues at coordinate 20,930 of JAJJMF010025024.1, forward strand.
TCTATCATTTTTCCGCATTCACGCTGATTGTAACTTTTTCCGGGGCTCGGCCGATCAGCATTTCGGTTCTCGCACGGATTCCAGTCGACCCCGGTACTGGCCCGAATTTTACCATTTTTCAGTATTCACACTGATTTTAAACTTTTTCGGGACTCGCCCGGTCAGTTTTTCGGTACTCACACGGATTCTGCTTGATCCCGGTACTGGCCCGGATTCTACGATTTTTCGGTCTTCACACTGATTTTAACCATTTTCGGGACTCGCCTAGTCAGTTTTTCGGTACTCACACGGATTCTACCTGATCCTGGTACTGACCCCGATCCTATCATTTTTTCGTATTCACGCTGATTGTAACCTTTTCCGGGGCACGCCCGATCAGCTTTTCGGTACTCGCACGGATTCCTGTCGATCCCCGTACTGGCCCGGATTCTACCATTTTTCGGTATTCACACTGATTTTAACCTTTTCCGGCACTCGCCCGATCAGTTTTTCGGTACTCGCACGGATTCTACTAGATCCCGGTACTGGCCCGAATTCTAACATTTTTCAGTATTCACCCTGATTTTAGCCTTTTCCAGGACTCGCACGGTCAGTTTTTCGGTACTCACACGGATTCTACCGGGTCCCAGTACTGGCCCGGATTCTATCATTTTTTCGTATTCACGCTGATTGTAACCTTTTCCGGGGCTCGCCCGATCAGCTTTTCGGTACTCGCACGGATTCCTGTCGATCTCGGTACTGGCCCGGATTCTACCATTTTTCGGTATTCACCCTGATTTTAACCTTTTCCGGGACACGCACGATCAGTTTTTCGGTACTCACACGGATTTTACTCGATCTCGGTACTGGGTCGGATTCTACCGGATCCCGGTACTGGCCCGTATTCTATCATTTTTCCGTATTCACGCTGATTGTAACCTTTTCCGGGTCTCGCCCGATCAGCTGTTCGGTACTCGCAGGGATTCCGGTCGATCCCAGTACTGGCCCTGACTCTACCCTTTTTCGGTATTCACACTGATTGTAACCTTTTCCGGGACTCGCCTGGTCAGTGTTTCGGTACTCGCACGGATTCTACTGGATCCCGTTACTGGCGCGGATTCTACCCTTTTTCGGTACTCACACGGATTTTACCCGATCCCGGTACTGGGTCGGATTCTACCGGATCCCGGTACTGGCCCGTATTCTATCATTTTTCGGTATTCACACTGATTTTGACCTTTTCCGGGGCTCGCCCGATCAGCTGTTCGGTACTCACACGGATTCCAGTCAATCCTGGCACTGGCCTGGACTCTACACTTTTTCGGTATTCACACTGATTGTAACCTTTTCCGGGACTTGCCTGGTCAGTGTTTCGGTTCTCGCACGGATTCTATTGGATCCCGGTACTGGCTCGGATTTTACCCTTTTTCGATACTCACACGGATTTTACCCGATCCCAATACTGGGTCGGATTCTACCGGATCCCGGTACTGGCCCGTATTCTATCATTTTTCAGTATTCACGCTGATTGTAACCTTTTCCGGGGTTCGCCCGATCAACTGTTCGGTACTCGGTCGGATTCCAGTCTGTCCCGGTACTGGCCCGGACTTTACCCTTTCTCGGTATTCACACTAATTGTAACCTTTTCCGGGACTCGCCTGGTCAGTGTTTCGGTACTCGCACGGATTGTACTGGATCCCGGTACTGGCGCGGATTCTACCATTTTTCGGTATTCACACAGATTTTAAACTTTTCCGGGACTCGCCCGATTACTTTTTCGGTACTCGCACGGATTCTACTGGACCCGGTACTGGCCCGGATTCTACCATTATTCGGTATTCACACTGATTTTAAACTTTTTCGGGACTCGCTCGGTTAGTTTTTCGGTACTCACACGGATTCTACCGGATCCCGGTAATGGCCCGGATTCTATCATTTTTCCGTATTCACGCTGACTGTAACCTTTTCCGGGGCTCCCCCGATCAATTTTTCGATACTCGCACGGATTCCAGTCGATCCCCGTATTGTCCCAGATTCTACCATTTTTCGGTATTCACACTGATTGTAATCGTTTCCGGGACTCGCCTGGTCAGTGTTTCGGTACTCGCACGGATTCTACTGGATCCCGGTACTGGCCCGGATTCTACCATTTTTCGGTATTCACCCTGATTTTAACCTTTTTCGGGACACGCACGGTCAGTTTTTCGGTACTCACACGGATTTTACCCGATCTCGGTACTGGCCCGGAATCTATCTTTTTGCCGTATTCACGCTGATTGTAACCTTTTTCGGGGCTCGTTCGATCAGCTTTTCGGTACTCGCACGGATTCCACTCGATCCCCGTACTGTCCCGGATTCTACCATTTTTCGGTATTCTCATTGATTTTAAACTTTTCCGGAACTTGCCCGTTCAGTTTTTCGGTACTCGCACGGATTCTACTGGATCCCGGTACTGGCCCGGATTCTACCATTTTTCGGTATTCACCCTGATTTTAACCTATTCCGGGACACGCACGGTCAGTTTTTCGGTACTCACACGGATTTTACCCGATCCCGGTACTGGGTCGGATTCTACCGGATCCCGGTACTGGCCCGAATTCTATCATTTTTCCGTATTCACACTGATTGTAACGTTTTCCAGGACATGCCCTATCAGCTTTTCGGTACTCGCACGGATTCCGGCCGATCCCGGTACTGGCGCGGATTCTACCATTTTTCGGTATTAACACTGATTGTAAACTTTTTCGGGACTCGCCCGATCAGTTTTTCGGTACTCGCACGGATTCTACTGGGTGCCGGTACTGCCCCGGATTCTACCATTTTTCGTATTCACCCTGATTTTAACCTTTTTCGGGACTCGCACGGTCAGCTTTTCGGTACTCGCACGGATTCCAGCCGATCCCGGTACTGACTCGGATTCTACCATTATTCGGTATGCACACTAATTTTAACCTTTTCCGAGACTCACCGGTCAGTTTTTCGGTACTCACACAGATTCTACCGGATCTCGGTACTGGCCCAGATTCATCATTTTTCTGTATTCACGCTGATTGAAACCTTTTCCGGGACTCACACAGATTCTACCGGAACTCGGTACTGGCCCGGATTCATCATTTTTTCGTATTCACGCTGATTGAAACCTTTTCCGGGGCTCGCCCAATCAGCTTTTCGGTACTCGCACGGATTCCAGTCGATCCCCGTACTGTCCCGGATTTTATCATTTTTCGATATTGAAACTGATTGTAACCTTTTCCGGGACTCGCCTGGTTAGTGTTTCGGTACTCGCACGGATTCTACTGGATCCCGGTATTGGCCCGGATTCTACCCCTTTTCGGTATTCACACTGATTTTAACCTTTTTCGGGACTCGCCGGTCAGTTTTTCGGTACTCACACATATTCTACCGGATCCCGGTACTGGCCCGGATTCAATCATTTTTTCGTATTCACGCTGATTGTAACCTTTTCCAAAGCTCGTTCGATCAGCTTTTCGGTACTCGCACGGATTCTAATTGATCCCGGTACTGGCCCGGATTCTACCATTTTTCGGTATTATCACTGATTGTAAACTTTTTCGGGACTCGCACGGATTCTACTGGATCCCGGTACTGCCCCGGATTCTACCATTTTTCGGTATTCACCCTGATTTTAAACTTTTTCGGGACTCGCACGGTCAGCTTTTCGGTACTCGCACGGATTCCAGCCGATCCCTGTACTGGCTCGGATTCTACCATTATTCGGTATGCACACTGATTTTAAGCTTTTTCGGGACTCGCCGGTCAGTTTTTCTTTACTCACACAGATTCTACCGGATCCCGGTACTGGCCCGGATTCAATCATTTTTCCGTATTCACGCTGATTGTAACCTTTTCCAAAGCTCGTTCGATCAGCTTTTCGGAACTCGCAAGGATTCCAGTCAATCCCGGTACTGGCCCGGATGCTACCATTTTTCGATATTCCCACTGATTGTAGCCTTTTCTGGGACTCGCCTGGTCAGTGTCTCGGTACTCGCACGGATTCTACTGGATCCCGGTACTGGCCCGGATTCTACAATTTTTCGGTATTCACACTGATTGCAACATTTTTCGGGACTCACCTGGTCAATGTTTCGGTACTCGCACGGATTCTACGGGATCCTGGTACCGGCCCGGATTCTACCATTTTTCGGTATTCACACTAATTGTAACCTTTTCCGGGACTCACACGGTCAGCTTTTCGGTACTCGCACGGATTCCAGCCGATCCCCATGCTGGCCCGGATTTTACCATTTTTCGGTATTCACACTGATTGTAACCTTTTCCGGGACTCGCCTGGTCAGTGTTTCGGTACTTGCACGGATTCTGCTGGATCTCGTTCTGGCCCGGATTCTACCATTTTTCGGTATTGACACTGATTTTAACCTTTTCCGGGACTCGCCCGGTCAGTTTTTCGGTGCACACTCGGATTCTAACGGATCCGGTTCTAGCCCGGATTCTACCATTTTTCGGTATTCACACTGATTGTAACCTTTTCCAAGACTCGCCCGATCAGTTTTTCGGTTCTAGGACGGATTCTAACGAATCCCGGCACTGGCCCGGATTCTATCATTTTTTCGTATTCACACTGATTGTAACCTTCTCCGGGACTCACCCGATCAGCTTTTCGGTACTCACACGGATTCCAGCCGATCCCGATACTGGCCAGGATTCTACCATTTTTCGGTATTCACACTGATTGTAACCTTTTTCGGGACTCACCCAATCAGCTTTTCGGTACTCACACGGATTCCAACCGATCCCCATACTGGCCCGGATTCTACCATTTTTCGGTATTCACACCGCTTGTAACCTTTTTCGGGACTCGCCTGGTCAGTGTTTTGGTACTCGCACGGATTCTACTGGATCCCGGTACTGGCCCGGATTCTACAATTTTTCGGTATTCACACTGATTGCAACATTTTTCGGGACTCACCTGGTCAATGTTTCGGTACTCGCACGGATTCTACGGGATCCTGGTACCGGCCCGGATTCTACCATTTTTCGGTATTCACACTGATTGTAACCTTTTCCGGGACTCGCCCGGTCAGTTTTTCGGTTCTAAGACGGATTCTACCGAATCCCGGTATTGGCCCAGATTCTACCATTTTTCGGTATTCACACTGATTGTAACCTTTTCCGGGACTCACCCAGTCAATTTTTCGGTACTCACACGGATTCTACCGGATCCCGGTACTAGCCCGGATTCTAGCATTTTTCCGTATTCACACTGATTGCAACCTTTTTCGGGACTCGCCCGATCAGCTTTTCGGTACTCGCACGGATTCCAGCCGATCCCGGTACTGACCCGGATTCTACCATTTTTCGGTATTCACACTGATTTTAAACTTTTCCGGGACTCGCCCGGTCAGTTTTTCGGTACTCGCACGGACTCTACTGGATCCCGGTACTGGCCCGGTGTAGACCCTCAATTTTGTCCCTTTGACACATGTCTTTAAGTTCGTTTTCAATGCTCCACAGTAGTTCCTTGGTGGCCCAGTACTACTCACCACTTACCTTTTTCTGAGTCACCTTGGAGACTTTGGTTGAAGGATTATTTGATCCCTTATTGTGACCCTTGGCAGCCCTAACTTAGACTTAGGCTTTTCTTGTTTTGTAGGATAGCTTTTAGATACACTTGGCCCATTAGGCACCACCTTAGGCTCACTTAGACACTTGGCCCATTAGGCACCACCTTAAGCCCATTAGACACCACCTTAGGCCCACTTAACCACTTTAGGCTCACTTAGGCATCTTAAGCCCACTTAGGTTACCTTTTAGGGAATTTTTGCATGCTTGCATGGTTGGTATGGATTGCATTTTTGTATGGCTTGCATGACTTGCATGACTCGTTTATTATGGAGGTGCATATCTTGGCTTTTTATTATTATATTTTTGTTTATTTTATTTATTATTTTGTCTATTTCCTCCTTTATTTTATTTTCCTATTATTTTGTCACATTTTCGTAATACTTGTCCTTAATAATCTAATAATTTTGTTTAAATGTTTTATTTATTTATTTATTTATTATTATTATTATTAGTATAGTTACTTTTACTGATTTTTTTATCATAGATTAGCCAAATGGAGGACTTGGAGCACATTTTTGGTAAGGAGTTGGGTGCACATTCTGGAGGATTTTGAGCACGTTTCTATGAAATTCTGTAGGCTGATATTTGATAGAGGCCATGGATAAGGAAGGTTATGCATTTTATAGAATGATGGATCATTTAGTGTTTTAGAAGGAAGGAATGAATAGAGAATATCTTTGGGAAGGTGACTCAGCAACACGCAACTGCTTGCTAGCTCTCTCCGGGTTGGTGAGTGATTTTTCCTTGAAGGTGGAGTCAACGAGAAGGTGCAGAACACGCTCATGGAAAGGGATCACGCTGGTTTTGGAATGGTGGATTCAGGGCATGATAGAAGGACACTCATGGGAATGAATGAAGACAATTTTGTGGGGAAGATACAAAGGAAGAGAGGAGTTTTTCTTTAGAAGGAAAGGAAATTTTCAGGGAAGAAAAAAGGAAAATAACGCAACATGGAAGGGGAAAAGAGGATCAACTGAGGATTTTAGAAAAAGGAGGAGCACTCTGCAGAAAATAAAAAGAAGTTGCAGCCACACGGGGGTAGGAACACATACACAGGCCTGCCATCTACAGGGGAGTAGAAAAAAAAGAAGTTGCAGCCACACGGGGGTAGGAACACATACACAGGCCTGCCATCTACAGGGGAGTAGAGAAAGAAGAAGTTGCAGCCACACGGGGATAGGAACACATACATAGGCCTGCCATCTATAGGGGAGTCGAGGGGAAATTCGCATCTTGGAGAAGAGAACCATCAGCCGGTTGAACTCAGGTTTCTCGCACACGGGCTGCATCTATCATCAGTCCGCGCATCTGCTCTTCATCCAAACGGCTCCATATCAGGTTCCGGAGCGTGATTTTACACTGCAAGTGTCACGGCTGCACCCTGCTCTTCATCCAAACGCATCTGCACATCTCTGGAAGCACCTTCAACACGCACCTCCACCGGAAGGAGATCCACTTACACGGCTGCCACTTTGGGAAGAACAGTCCACGCACTTAGCTGCTGGGTAAGTTTGGTTTTTTATGTTGTGTTGCTTTAAAAAAAAATATAAAAAGTCTGGTTTGATTCCTATTTAGATTATTATATTGGGTTGAATGCTTTATTGGTCCAGTACGTTTTCTTTAATATGGCAGCAAGAATACTACTTTTTGGTTTAATTGTTTTATTTATTATATTTGGTGTACCATTTTCAATTTGGATTATTATATTGGGCGAGTGGGTTGATTTGTTTATTAGCTCCAATACATGTTTGCTTTAATATGGCAATACAATCTCACATTTGTTTATTTATTTATTCTTTATTCATCACGTAAAAGGTTAGTTTTAATGTATTATATTAAATTCATAAAATATGATTTTAGATAGCTTCACATGAAAAATATATATATTTTAATCTTCATTTGATATGGTTTAGATTCATTTAATTATTGATTGTTTATTTATTTATTTGTTACCAATTTAATGCTTTGTAATTTATTTAATTATAAATAAAATTGATTCTATAGGATAGAGATTTAGTTTTAAAAATCATTTTTTGTTAGTTTTTAATTTTACCTTAGATTTAAGCACTCTTATAAAATTTTAGTTCATTAAAATAATTGATCATATATATATATTTATCCAACTATAAATTAATTAATTAATTAATTATTATTGATTTATTATTCCATCTTGAAAATTATGATTTTTGTCTAATGTGGTTACAATTCATTTTCTTAGTTTGACAAATTAGTTTTTTTTAGTATTGGTTTGGGCAATTTTTGTTAATAATGGAAAAGTTAGGATTTTTTAGAGTTTAGATAATTTGTGATGATAGTTAAAAATTTAGAATTTTGATTAGCATTATTTTTGTTCTCAATCAGGAAATTCATAATTTCATACGTTTTAGTTTTAATTTATCTTTTAGTTTAGATGTTATTAAAATTCAGTTTATTAATTCAATTGATTCCATGCCACTCTTTTCATATCTAAAGGTTGTTAAATTTAATTCATGATTCATCCTTCTAGTTTATTAGTTTTAGAATTTAAGTCAGTTAATTTATTTCATTCCGCGTTGATATATTCATGTTTTAAAATAAATAAATAAAATTATTTTACTCTTGATTGATCCTGTTTTAGTTGATATCTTTTAGAGTTTAATTAATTCGATTGGTTTCATATTGATTAGTTTAGGTTGAGATTTTTTTTTTTAATTCCATTTTTCTATTAATTCTATGCTTTCAAATTGTAGGCTATTAATTTAATCTATCCCCATGTTGTCATTTAGTGTTTAAGAATAGTTCATTTTAGTTTTGATTAATTTTATTTATTTTATGTGTTTTTATTATTATTATTATTATTATTGTTATTATTATTATTATTATTATTATTATTTTTTATTTATTTATTTATTATTATTTTTTTTCATTATTCATTTGTTTAGTTAGTCGATTAAATTTATAACTCCAAATCGTCAATATTAGTTGATACGTATCATTTGTACTATTTTAAAGGTCACATAATATTTAGTGCTTGATTAAGTTTATCTTAAGATTAAGTGTTGTTAAAGTTTCAGTGCTTGAAAGATCTAAGGTTTTGGTTTATCACTTTGGTCATCCTTTGTCAAAATCAATTTTTAGAGGCTATCGAAAAATAGTGAAGATTGGCCTCCATTCCCACCACTTCAATTTTATCGGTTGTCAAAAATTCTACTTTGTGATTTGTTCTTTTTTTTCTTTTGCTTGGTATTTTGATTCATACATTTTATTGTTTTCAAATTAACTTCTTTTATCTTTAAAACATAACAATATTCTCAAAATCTCTTTTCCTTAAAAATCCATTTCAAAAATTCATTTAGAGTTCTTAGAATCAAAATCTCATTCCCTTTAGGAATCCATTTCAAAAATTCATTTAGAGTTCTTAGAATCAAAATCTCATTCCCTTTAGGAATCCATTTCAAAAATTCATTTAGAGTTCTTAGAATCAAAATCTCATTTTTTAAAATAATGTGCAACCATGTTTTGATCGGTTCACATCTTTCAAATGAAATTACAGTTTTGAATAAAACACGAATCAAAGCTTGTGGTCCCAAATAAATGGGATAATTCTAAGCTAAATTCGTGTATATCAATTGGGGAATTGGTGAAACCCCTACATAAGAAAATCTTTTCAAAAATTATTTTTGTTGCCACTTTTGTCACTTGTTGAAATTATGTCTATCTTTTTTTTAGGAATTGTATACAAGATGAGTGTGATAATTAGTGTTTTCATATACTTTGATAATTTTTGCTATGCTAATTAGATAACGAGCATGCTAGGATTTCTATATTTTATTATTTGTTATCTAACCCCTTACAACTTGAGGAAGCACGTTACAAATTATCTATGCTATCCAGGTATGTCCTCTATCACCTACTTTCTGAATTATGTGAATATGCTTGTCATTGTGAAATAATGCTTATGTCTAATAATGTTTGAGTGTTCTGATATACATGTTTCATTGTTTGATTATTTCCAATAAAATACATGTTGGATGATATATTGTTCAAATTAACTATCGATGTTTTATGATAGCGCTTGAGAAGCGGTCCAGGTACGCATCCTAACCTTTCTTTATTATGATTTGATCTTGTTTGGCACGCTATTTTTTTTTTTTGAACCACCTAGCCTACTTAGGTATCCATAATTAACCGATTAATTGCCATGTTTCCCTCAACTTAGTCAGTAGAGACCTTTTTAGGGCTTAGAGGGGTGCTACCTCCTAGAGGTACCTTCCCAATAAGTAACCTCATCCCCGGACCAAGACTCGGGTTTTTCAAAGACATGCTTTTTCCAAAAATTATGGAGTCACATTTTAGGGTTTTTCTTTCTTGTTTTATTTACCCTTTAAAATAAAAATAAAATAAGTGGCGACTCCAACTTTTTCCAAAAATTATTTTTCACAAATAAAAAGCGAGTCTCGCCGATCGAGTGGGGACGCACGTGAAAAATGCGGGTCCACACCCGGATTCTACCATTTTTCGGTATTCATACTGATTTTAACCTATTCTGGGACTCGCCCGGTCAGTTTTTTGGTACTCGCAGGGATTCTACTAGATCCCGGTACTGGCCCGAATTCTTCCATTTTTCGGTATTCACACTGATTTAACCTTTTTCGGGACTCGCCCGGTCAGTTTTTCGGTACTCACAGGGATTCTACCGGATCCCCGTACTGGCCCGAATTCTATCATTTTTCCGTATTCACGCAAATTGTAACCTTTTCCGGGGCTCGCCCGATCAGCTTTTCGGTACTCGCACGGATTCCAGTCGATCCCGGTACTGGCTCGGATTCTACCATTTTTCGGTATTCACACTGATTGTAACATTTTCCGGGACTCGCCTGGTCAGTGTTTCGGTACTCGCACGGATTCTACGCGATCCCCGTACTGGCTCGGATTTTACCATTTTTCGGTACTCACACTGATTGTAACCTTTTCCGGGACTCGCCCGGTCAGTTTTTCGGTTCTAGGACGAATTCTATCGAATCCCGGTACTGGCCTGGATTCTACCATTTTTCCGTAGTCACACTGATTGTAACTTTCTCCGGGACCCACGCGATTAGCTTTTCGGTACTCGCACGGATTCCAGCCGATCCCGGTACTGGCCCGGATTCTACCATTTTTTGGTATTCACACTAATTTTAACCTTTTCCGGGACTCGCACGGTCAGTTTTTCGGTACTCATAGGGATTCTACCGGATCCCGGTACTGGCCCAGATTCTATCATTTTTTCCGTATTCACGCTGATTGTAAACTTTTCCGGGGCTCGCCCATTCAGCTTTTCGGTACTCGCAAGGATTCCAGTCTATCACGGTACTAGCCCGGATTCTACCATTTTTCGTTATTCACACTGATTTTAAACTTTTCCGGGACTCGCCCGGTCAATTTTTCGATACTCGCACGGATTCTACTGAATCTCGGTAATGGCCCGGATTCTACCATTTTTCGGTATTCACACTGATTATAAACTTTTTCGGGACTCGTCCGATCAGCTTTTCGGTACTCGCACGGATTCTAACCGATCCCGGTACTGGCGCGGATTCTACCATTTTTCGTTATTCACACTGATTTTAAACTTTTCCGGGACTCGCCCGGTCAGGTTTTCGGTACTCACACGGATTCCACCGGATCCTGGTACTGGCCCGAATTCTATCATTTTTCCATATTCACACTGATTGTAACCTTTTCCGGGACACGCCCGATCAGCTTTTCGGTACTCGCACGGATTCCAGTCAAACCCGGTACTGGCCCGAACTCTACCATTATTCGGTATTCATAATGATTTTAAACTTTTCCAGGACTCGCACGGTCAGTTTTTCGGTTCTCACACGGATTCTACGGGATCCCGGTACTGGCCCGTATTCTACCATTTTTCGGTATTCGCACTGATTTTAACCTTTTCCGAGACTCGCCCTGTCAATTTTTCGATACTCACACGGATTCTACCAGATCCCGGTACTGGCCCGGATTCTATCATTTTTCCGTATTCACACTAATTGTAACCTTTTCCGGGACTCTCCTGATCAACTTTTCGGTACTCGTAAGGATTCCAGTCGATCCCGGTACTGGCCCGGATTCTACCATTTTTTGGTATTCACACTGATTTTAACCTTTTCCGGGACTCGCACGATCAGTTTCTCGGTACTCAAACGGATTCTACCGGATCCCGGTACTGGCCCGGATTCTATCATTTTTTCGTATTCACGCTGATTGTAACCTTTTTTGGGGCTCGCCCGTTCCGCTTTTCGGTACTCGCACGGATTCCAGTCGATCCCGGTATTGGCCCGGATTCTACCATTTTTTGGTATTCACACTGATTTTAACCTTTCCGGGACTCGCACGGTCAGTTTTTCGGTACTCACACGGATTCCACCGGATCCTGGTACTGGCCCGAATTCTATCATTTTTCCATATTCACACTGATTGTAACCTTTTCTGGGACACGCCCGATCAGCTTTTCGGTACTCGCACGGATTCCAGTCAAACCCGGTACTGGCCCGAACTCTACCATTATTCGGTATTCATAATGATTTTAAACTTTTCCGGGACTCGCACGGTCAGTTTTTCGGTTCTCACACGGATTCTACCGGATCCCGGTACTGCCCGGATTCAATCATTTTTCCGTATTCACACATTTTGTAACCTTTTCCGGGGCTCACCCGATCAGCTTTTCGGTACTCGCATGGATTCCAGTCGATCCCCGGACTGGCCCGGATTCTACCATTTTTCGGTATTCACACTGATTGTAACCTTTTCCGGGACTCGCCTGGTCAGTGTTTCGGTACTCGCACGGATTCTACTGGATCCCGGTACTGGCCAGGATTCTACCATTTTTTGGTATCCACCCTAATTTTAACCTTCTTCGGGACACGCACGATCAGTTTTTCGGTACTGACGCGGATTCTACCGGATCCCGGTACTGGCCCGGATTCTATCATTTTTAAGTATTCACGCTGATTGTAACTTTTTCCGGGGATCGCCCGTTCCGCTTTTCGGTGCTCGCTAGGATTCCACTCGATCCCGGTATTGGCCCGGATTCTACCATTTTCGGTATTCACACTGATTGTAGCCTTTTCCGGGACTCGCCTGGTCAGTGTTTCGGTACTCGCACGGATTCTACTGGATCCCGGCACTGGCCTGGATTCTACCATTTTTCGGTATTCACCCTGATTTTAACCTTCTTCGGGACACGCACGGTCAGTGTTTCGGTACCCGCACGGATTCTACTTGATCCCAGTACTGTCCCGGATTCTACCATTTTTCGGTATTCACCCTGATTTTAACCTTTTTCGGGACTCGCCCGATCACCTTTTCTGTACTCTCTCGGATTCCAGCCGATCTCGGTACTGCCCCGGATTCTACCATTTTTTGGTATTCACACTAATTTTAACTTTTTCCGGGACTCGCACGGTCAGTTTTTCGGTACTCACACGGATTCTACCGGATCCCGGTACTGGCCCGGATTCTATCATTTTTCCGTATTCACGCTGATTGTAACCTTTTCCGGGGCTCGCCCGTTCAGCTTTTCGGTACTCGCAAGGATTCCAGTCTATCACGGTACTGGCCCGGATTCTACCATTTTTCGGTATTCACACTGATTGTAACCTTTTCCGGGACTCGCCTGGTCAGTGTTTCGGTACTCGCACGGATTCTACTGAATCCCGGTACTGTCCCGGATTCTATCATTTTTCCATATTCACACTGATTGTAACCTTTTTCGGGACACGCCCGATCAGCTTTTCGGTACTCGCACGGATTCCAGTCAAACCCGGTACTGGCCCGAACTCTACCATTATTCGGTATTCACAATGATTTTAAACTTTTCCGGGACTCGCCCGGTCAGTTTTTCGGTACTCACACGGATTCTACCGGATCCCGGTACTGCCCGGATTCTACCATTTTTCGGTATTCACACTGATTGTAACCTTTTCCGGGACTCATCCGATCAGCTTTTCGGTACTCGCACGGATTGCTGCCGATCCCGATACTGGCCCGGATTCTATCATTTTTCGGTATTCACACTAATTGTAACCTTTTCCGGGACTCATCC
>JAJJMF010025026.1:0-12069 GCA_022058775.1 Vitis hybrid cultivar
CATTATCTTAATTCGGAGCTCTGTTGGGATAAGAGATGGCTTACCAACACTACAAGAAAAAAGGCTTTCCTTGACGGTGTTTGACTGTCATGGTAAGGGTTATATGTCATTGTAGCATTCTAATTCTATATGTTATCTATGCCAATGTCAAGATTGAGGTATAAGCAATTTTGACATATGTACACTACAAGGTAGGTATATTTCACTACTTATCATATGTCATGATCTCCTCAACATATGTTAAGATTAATAGGAACATACATCAAGGTTGCTCTAACATATGTCAAAGTTATGAACCACATAGGTCTTGATGGGCACCATATATGTTAAGGATAGGTACCACATATGTCATGATTGCTCCCGTATATCTCAAATTTGAGTATAATGTATGTCAAGGTAGGGAATAAGTACAACTATCAAGGTTTCCCTCGAAAAATTTTAAAATTATTTTTTGATATGAAAAATTGAACCTATTACCATGTATAATCAATTTGATATCATTTAAGAATGATAATGACAATCAAATTATCATGATTTTATATATAATCAAAACATATTTAATATACATTTGATTATTAATTAAAGCACAAATCAATGAACTTGTTTAAAGTTGTCCCCAATTTCTCTATATAAAAGAAACTCATATAATATACAAGAAAATTTAAAACACACTATAAGACAATATACATAAATTTAAATTAAGTTGCTCATGTATATATCTACAACCAAGTCTCTTGCCTCCATCTTGAAGCATTTACTTTACAGGAAAGCCTTAAATTTCCAACACCCAAACTTCCAATCTGTAGCAAAAAATATAGAGCATATTAACAAATTAAAAAGAAAAATGTATAATGAGGAGCAATCAAATATCAAGCTTTATAAAATCTAATGCAAGCAATGCAATCAAATTAAAAAGAAAAATGTATAATGAGGAGCGATCAAAAATCAAAGATCCACCACCTAAAAAACTAATGCAAGGAATGCAATTCCATTGATCAACTTGCTCAGTACGAAATTCAAATGTGTTCAAATCATCATCAGCCCATTAAAAAAACATCACAATAAACAAATTGAAACAATACAAGTAAAAGTGCATTTAAGAGTGATTTTAGAAAGTGTTTTTAGTATTTATAACACTGAATGATAAAAATTTTTAAATATTAAAAATATTAAAAACGCTTCCTAAAATCACTACTAAACGGGCTCTAAGTACCTTACATGAATTTTTTATAATTTTTTTTTAACTTAATGAGCGTTTTTTTGTATGGTTTATACTCAGAATCAGACAAACTCGGGAAATGGAAACGGAAATGAAGTAGAAGTTAACACCGTAAAATAAAATCCCATATGAACATGTTAATTCAATCAAACTACCAAACAAAAACCCATAAACTCAGCCTAGAGCATAACGCCTCTTCGACACAAAAGCAAGCATGCACCGACAAGCCTCCAAGTGTAAAGAAAAACCACTTGCAAGTTGCACCGACATAACCTGCAAGAAACCAAAATTGGACAACTTTGCAGTCCCTGAATTTTTTACCGACCAGAAAATGACCCAAACTATATTGAAAAAAAAAAAGAAAAAAGAAAAAAGCTGCAGAACTCAACTCAGCCATTATTGAAAGTTGTTCAGAAGATGAGTTCTTCCAGGCTTTTCCACTAAGAATAAAATATAAAAATGTATGAATAAGACATACAAAAATCAGGCATGCATGAATTAAGAACTAAAGAAATTAGATGAGTCAACCAAGACTATCCAGCTAACACAAATGCACTTAAAAAAATCAAAACCAAATCTCAACAATTAAACAACCAATTCATTCACAGTGATGATTTGGTGCTCTTCTCAAATTATAATATGAGTACCAAGAAATATCCCAAGCACCCCTTCCCCACCAAACTGAAAAATGACAAAGAGAAACAGTAAACTACCCACAAACATAGACCAGAAACCACAAACAGAAACAGGTAATAAAGTAGACAATTCCATCTGCCAAATTGAAAATAAGAAAGAGGGCAAAGTGAAGAAACTGGAAGAAACAAAGGCAACACATCAGCAATCATCATCTGAGTTAAATGCATCCAGGCTATAAATTCAAATAAAAACACAGATTTATTCATGTGATGAAATCAAGTGAATGCATAAATACATTTTAGGAATCAAAACTGTTTGAAAAATCATATGAATGAAAGCAAGAGAACATGAATTTCCGAACAAGAATATGCAGGTACATAAACTAGGACTGTGAATTCCTCAAACTGCATAGATTTCTGGTAACATGCATGAGCATGAATCAAACCCAACAAAAAAAATACATATTTTTGAAAAATTACAGATAAGGGCATAACCCATGTGTGTTGTCGACATTGTACACTCTTAAGGAGAAAAGACTAGTTACCAAAACTTCAGTTTGTGAGCTTATTCATTAGACAGTAAGGGCCTAATAAGAACTGTTAATTAGGGTTTAATTCTCACTGAGTAGTAATCAAACCAAAGCAAATGCCTGCACTCAATTTTATTTTATTTTGGATTACCGTGGAACCTTTCATGTTTGAGCCCTTGGGACTCTCCACGAGAACCCCAACGGGCCCAACCTCGGGGTGCTAACTATACCCACCATAACCAGCACTAGCATTGGGTAATCAGGGGCATTCAACCAAGGCCGTGCACCTCTACCACACATTACAAGACTCGCCCTAGCCAACTGGGCACCCTATCAGGCTACCTAAACTCAAAAACTATAAATATCCTATTGTAATAGTGTAAGCAAATAATAAACGATCTAAACAACCAGCTGATGATGCTACACGACAATCAGCAATCCTTGAGTTCAACTCCAAAATACCACAGGGACTTCAGGATTTGAAAGGGGAAATCTTTTTTCTTTTTAATAATAAAATAGAATATGTTTAAGAAAATAATCGCTGAAACCCAACAAGCATGTATTTATCGGTATTTTTACAGATTTTTCGAGAATTTTCCCGATATTTCCTACCAATCCAACCCGCGCATAGGATGCAAAGTCTGTCCAATTTTTTTTTTTTTAAACATAAGATGCTATTTGGTAATCTGATCATGTTTTGCAGGCAAAGGTTGTGTTTTTCAGCCTGGCTAAAAAATCGAGGATTTAGGGTTCGTGAAATTTAAATCCAATGGCACAAAAGCAAAGAGACCCCTAGAACAGATCCAGAAAACACCGGGGAGCAAAAAAAAAACAACTTTTGGTTTTCCTTGGGGGTTTTGCATGGATTTTCTCGAAAATCAAACGAGGATGAATTTTCCCGGAAATCGAATGGGGGATGGATTTTCTTGGGAATCAAACAGGGGTTTTGCAAAGAGAAAACACAAGGAGCAAAAAAAAAAAAAAAGCAATTTTTTTTGTTTTCCTTGGGGGTTTTGCATGAATTTTCTCGGAAATCAAACGAGAATGAATTTTCCCGGAAATCGAATGGGGGATGGATTTTCTCTAGAATCAAACGGGGGTTGCAAAAAAATAAACAATAATAACATGATTAGATTAGTACCTGCGAGGATTGAGAGTCGCAGAGAAAAATAGGGCGGATCTCTCGTCTGGAGGGCAACTTCAGAAAACAGCTTCTCGATGCCCGAGGCCCCGAGTCACAACAACGCGTGGCCCTTTTGATTTTTAGATTTAGTAGAGATAAAAAAAAAATAAAAACTAATAAAAAAAGGAAACAAATCATGAGAACAATTTTCCTCTCTCTATATAAATAATTATTAATTACCCATCTTTATTTTGATTAAATCACTTCCATGGATTAAAATTGGTTTTAATGGACGATATTTTATGAATTAAAATTCATTTGATAAAATAAATTATTAATAATTTTAATTATTTAAATAAATTAATATTAATAGAAAAAGTTGTTATCATATATTTTTAATAAAATTTTAGAAATTAAATCTCAAATAAAATATTTTATATAAATTAATTTAGTTTTTCATTTAAAATGTAATAAAATGTGTTTTAATAAAAATATTTTAAAAATTTTAAAATAAATATTGTCTTCAACAAGATAGACTCCCTTCATCTAACAATATGATGGAACAACATCAATCTTCATTTTGATACTAAGACTTGCAATGTCATATATATTATATTTATGTATAAATATAATATTTTTCAATAAAATCAAATATTTCTTAACTCAATTCTAACTTTATACACTTCCAAAATTCATATTTATTATTCTTAAAATTCAAATATCTAATCTATCGATATATCTCTGTCTACCGATGTTTTTGTTTTTGATCATATTTATGTCAATTATATTTACAAAATAACTTTAAAATATGAATTCTTACTTATTTTATCATTTTTTGGAGTTTTTCCAAGCATTCCTATAAATTTTAAATCATTTTCGCTCCACCGATATTTGTGAAAAAATATCCACTAATATTTTTTCGATATTTTTTATATATCCGTAAAATCGAAGTACCGATATATTCGTAATTACCGATATTTTCATCATTAGTTTAGAGCAAAAAGTTTCAAACCCTAAGCTCTCAAAATGAATATCAGGTTTTGAGAAAATGAGGAGTGTTCTTTGTAAATACCATAGGGAACCTTGACAAGTAATTATAACATAAAATCTTGACGACAAGTAATTATAACATAAAATCTTGACTTATAATCCATAGGTCATTTAAGATCATTTTATTAGAATTAAAATGGCATATATGTTTAAAATCATACATTGACTTTTGATTTTATGTCAAGCTAGCCACATTATATAAATACCTTGACATATGAACATACTAACTATACATTTACTTATAAATTATCTGTCAAAATTCTATTATATAAGTCATGAAAGAATTCAACAAAATTTTATATATGTCATTATTGGTTTAAACAAGTTGTATATGTCATAGTTGTTTATTTAAATAGGCAATATTGACACATATCACCTTAAGTCAAGATAATATATGTCAACAATGACCTTTTTTCTTGTAGTTAATGCCTTATATTACCTTAGGTGAGTCTCATTCATTTAATGTGACCCTTTTCTTAGACTAGTGTCATGCTCATAATGATACTTGTGTTCTCAACTTGCCCTTTATTGCTTCAGTTAATTGATTCATCCTTAGGGATGACAATGGGATGGATTTTTTCGAGTACCCACCCTGTCATACCCTTAATGAGATGGTTTTTAATTTTAACTAAATGGGTTTGAGATTTTTTTTTAAAACCCGGGACGGGTTCATGTATTACCTTGTCCCGCCACGATTATCTATAAAATTAATTTAATTTTTATTTTATTATTTTTAATATATGGATAATAATAAAATGTTTTTAATAAAATAAGTTATAAAAATATAATAATTTAATTATTTATAAAATATATTTATTTTAATGTAATTAAAAAAATTTAAAGTAATTTAAAAAAAATAAAATAAAATTCAAAAAAAAGTTAAACGGGGTGGGACGGGACGAGTATGAGAAATTCTCTTGCCCGCCTCATCCTGTTTAATTTTTAAAATGGGACGAGAATGAGAATTATTTTAAATAAATGGGGCGGGGTTGGGATGGGGGCGACCCATCCTGAGCCCGCCCTGTTGCCATCCCTACTCATCCTGCCTTCACATATCTGTCGGAGACATTTCCAAGCGATAGGACATTGATCCAACAATAATAAGGTTTCATTATTCTAGCAAGGCTGGACTTGGCCTTAGAGTAATTAAGATGGTTGAAGCAATTCTAAGCAGAAATACAACAACACATTATTCCCTTCATTTTATCTCAAGTAAAATTCAAAATAATAATAATAATCAATAAAAATTCAATTTATGGAATAATGATTCCCAAGTTTAAGTAGAGTAATT
This sequence comes from Vitis hybrid cultivar, assembly GCA_022058775.1. NCBI lineage: Eukaryota > Viridiplantae > Streptophyta > Magnoliopsida > Vitales > Vitaceae > Vitis > Vitis hybrid cultivar. The sequence continues at coordinate 5,849 of JAJJMF010025026.1, forward strand.
GAAGTAATTTATTTTACATAATGAATTGTAAGTTAAGAGAGCAATTATTTTAATTAATTATTATTTTAATAAATTTTACTTCATATTTTTGTTTATAATGTTATTAGTTTATTTGTAATGTTACTAATTGAGTTTTTTTATATTGGTAAAATTAATATTTCATGATTTGGATAATTTAATTAATTGTGTGTACTTAGGGATGACAACAAATTAGGTTCGGGATGGATCAATCCCGTTTCGTTTATTTAAATCAATTTACATCCTTGACAATTTTAAAAAATTAAACGGGGTAGAAGGGGGACAGGTATAGGAGATTCCCTTACTCGGCCCCACATTGTTTAACCTTTTAAAATTTTTAATTTTTTTCTCAACTTTTTATTTTCAAAATATTAAATTGTATTAAAAATAAACATAATTTATAATAAACAAATATTATACATATTTATAACTTATTTTTATGAAAAATAATTATATATATAAAAAAAAAGTTGAAAAAAAATTAAAATAATTTTTATTTAATCTTATATATAATCGAGGTGGGGCGAGGCGAGACAAAGTCATATTCAAACCTACCTCAAAACATGTCTCGGGTTTTAAAAGAATTCTCAAGCTCATTTATATTTATCTCAACCTTGATGGGATGAACTTGAAAAAACTCATCTCATTATCATCCTTAGTGTACTATTTATGTTTGTTGGTGGAGTTAGAAAGAGTTGATTGAATAGTTTATGTATTAAAAGTTAAGATTCAATAATCATTTTTGACCTTTTTAATGCTTAAATTTGCATAAAATAAATATATTTAAATTTTTATGTATCATATATCCTAACTTTTTTAACAACTATATCAAGCCAAATTTAACTTACCTTCTAAGCTCAATTTGGAATTGTTAAATTCATGTATAAACTGTTATTATGGAATTATCACAAATGTATAGTCAAATAATTATGTATAATAAATAAACGAGAAGGTAAGTAAATATTGAATCTTACAAACGGTTGATTGAGTCTAGAGTTTGACTCTATGTCCTTAAGACGAATTTGCCCCGTACTGATGCTTACAGTTTGTTGACAATTGTTTCCCAGGATACAACGATCACTTTCTTGTGATAGTACCACTCCAAATCACAAGAAACATCGAATCACTTGATGACTTGAACTCTCTTGAATACCAAGCACTTGGAAGAAATGAGAAGAAGTGGAGAGAATTGATGATGAAATGAATGAGAAATGCCATGGGGATGCTATTTATAAATTTTATGGTGACTCTTAGAAGATACGTGTCTTAAATACATGACATATCCTTTGACACAAGTTATGTCCATTAGGAAGAGTTGTGTCTAATTGAAACGGTATGTCTTAATTTCCATTCACCTATAAATATCCCAACAATCCCCCACATGAATGGAAAATGGAAAACTAAACAAGCAAGAGAGTACAAAATTGGAAAGTGATTGCATTAGGATAGATAGTTTGTGGCTTTGAACTTTCCTTAGTGAAATACTATCAGATTTACTAGCTAATAAATGAATGTGATGTCTTGAACTATTCAACTATTGATGTAAATCAAGACAATAGTATTCACACAATTCCTTTCCGGATCACCATTGATTCTCACGGTTGTGTTCATTTTGGCCTTGAACAATTCCTTGTTTCATGAGTGCTTTAGAGAATTTCAGCCTTAAAAATTCTCATAGAAACGACCCCATTTCATACTCACATAGGTGATTCCTATGGCGAGTATTATACCATACTCCACTTGAACTCTTTCAAATTATTAGAATCATTAAAAGCATAACTTATCCTAAACACATCTTGTATAACACTAGTTCACCATAGGAATGGGTAGGAATTTATTTTTCCCTAGTGCTCTTCACAGAGTATTTCATAATTTAGTTGTCCTCATTGAACCTAGATCTTGGGTTCTCCAGTCAGCTAGGTTGGGATTTCATTATGAAACTCTTTAGTGATAGGCCTTAATCCAATTCCCCTCAATAAGCAGTTTACTTGATCTCTAGACAATCCTTTAGTTAGTGGATCCACCAGGTTGTCCTTTGACTTAACATAATCAATGGAAATAATTCCATTTGCAAATAACCGCCTTACAATATTATTTTTACGACGGATGTGTCGAGACTTACCATTGTATATGCTACTTTGTGCCATTCAAATCATTGATTGGCTATCACAATGTATACATATTGCATACACTGGTTTTGGCCAGCATGGAATGTCTTCTAGAAAATTATGAAGCCATTTTGCTTCTTCCCCTGCTTTATCTAAAGCAATAAATTCAGATTCCATCGTTGATCTTGCAAATTCATGTTTTTTTAGATGACTTCCATGATATCGCATCACCACCAATTGTGAATACATATCCACTTGTGAACTTTGAGTCATTCGTATCAGATATCCAATTAGCATCACTATATCCTTCTAGTACGACTGGATACCTTAAATAATGAAGTCCATAGTTTAGGGTGTATCTTAGATATATAAGAACCCTAACCAATTCCTTCCAATGGTCTTTTCCTGGATTATTAGTGAACCTACTTAGTTTATTAACTGCGTAGGCTATGTTTGGATGCGTGCAGTTCATGACATACATTAAACTACCAATGATACAAGAATATTCCAATTGGTCAATTGTTGGACCATTATTTTTAGCTAAATGTAGATTTAAATCTACTGGTGTCTTAATTGGACTATCATCATATTGGTTAAACCGTTTAAGAATTTTCTCAATGTAATGACATTGAGATAATATTAGTCCACTAGATGTCTTGGCTATTTTTATACCTAAGATCACGTCTATGACACCCATGTCTTTCATATCAAAATAACTAGTTAACATTTTCTTGGTAGCTTTAATCACATCATTATTGCTACCAATAATTAACATATCATCCACGTATAGGCACACAATGACATACTCACTTTGTGTATTCTTTGTATATACACATTTGTCACATTCATTAATTTTAAAATCATTTGACAACATTACTTTGTCAAATTTCTCATGCCATTGTTTTGGTGCTTGTTTTAGCCCATATAGGGGACTTTATCAGCTTACACACCTTTTTTTCTTGTCCAGGAGCAACAAACCCTTCAGGTTGTTCCATATATATTTCTTCTTCTAATTTGCCATTTAAAAAGGCTGTCTTAACATCCATTTGATGAATTTCCAAATTATGCAATGTTGCGATTGCAATTAACACTCTAATAGATGTTATTCTCGTAACTGGTGAATATGTATTAAAGAAATCAAGGTCTTCCTTTTGTTTAAATCCTTTGGCTACCAATCTAGCCTTGTACTTATCTATTGTTCCATTAGGCTTCATTTTTTTCTTGAAGATCCATTTGCAACCTAAAGGTTTACTTCCTAGTGGTAAATCCACCAATTTCCATGTGTGGTTATGCATGATGGATTCAATTTCACTATTGATAGCCTCTTTCCAAAATGGGGCTTCTGGTGTTGACATTGCTTCTTTGAATGTCTTGGGTTTGTTATTTAACATGTAAGTTAGATAATCCAGGCCAAAAGACTTTGTCTTCTTGGCTCTCTTACTGCGTCTTAGTTCTTCCTCATTTTGATGATTACCATTTGCAATATCATAAGTTCTCTTATTTGAACTTACTTCTTGCTTTTCTTTAAAAGGAAAAATATTCTCAAAAAATGACGCATTTCTAGACTCAATAATTGTATCTTCATGTATATCAGGAATGCCAGACTTATGTACAAGAAAGTGATATGCACTACTATTGTTTGTATATCTAATAAATATACAATCAGTAGTTTTAGGCCCAATCTTAACTTGTTTAGGTTTTGGCACTCCTACTTTAGCCAAACACCCCCACACTTTCAAATATGTGTAAGAGGGTTTGTGACCCTTCCATAACTCTTATGAAGTTACATCCTTATTCTTGTGTGGTATCTTGTTAAGAATGTGGTTTGCAGAAAGAATTGCTTCTCCCCATAAGTTTTGGGGTAGACTCGAACTTATCAACATAGCATTCATCATTTCCTTTAATGTATGGTTCTCGCGCTCAACAACACCGTTCGATTGAGGTGAATAAGGAGCAGTAGTTTGGTAGATTATTCCATGTTCTGAACGAAATTCTCCAAAAAGAGCTTCATACTCCCCACTTCTATCACTTCTTATTGCCTTAATATTTCTGCTAAGTTGATTTTCAACCTCATTCTTGTAGTGTTTAAACACATCTAAGGCCTCATCTTTGCTTCTTAGCAAACACACATAACAATATCTTGTACAATCATCTATAAAGGTAATAAAATACCTTTTCTCTCCTCTTGTTTGTACAAACTTTAAGTCACAGATGTCACTATGAATTAATCCAGAGGTTCTATGTTCCTTTCAATTGAATGAAACGGTGGCTTAGCCATCTTCGCTTCCACACACACTTCACATTTATGTTTAAAATCAATGCTAAAAGAAGGCAACAAATTCATGTTAATCAACCTTTTTAAAGTTTTATTGTTAACATGTCCTAACCTATCATGTCACAAAGTAAAAGACTCAGTCAAGTAAACATAAGTACTTGCTTTATTATTATTGAAATCACGCTTAACAATCATTACATTCATCTTAAACATGCCATTGGTCATATACCCTTTGCCCACATACATCCCATTTTTCATGAATACAAATTTGTCAAACTCGAAAACTAACTTGAACCTATTTTTGCTAAGCATAGAACCAGAAACAAGATTCCTGCGAATATCAGGCACATGTAGCACATCTGTGAGAACAAGTTCTTTTCCAGAAGTCATCTTTAGCACCACTTTTCCAATTCCCATAACCCTAGATGTGGTAGAATTTCCCATGATCAAATTTCTACCATTGACTGGTACGTACATATGTAGAGAACATGTTTCTTTCTCCACAAACATGATGGGTGGCACCTATGTCAACCCACCATTCGTTTGGGTTATCTACCATGTTGGCTTCAAACAATACCAATGCAAAAAGCATGTTTGCCAACTCATCTTCCTCAGTCACATATGCTTTATTTTCCTTACTTTGTCATTTCAAGCGACAATCCTTGGCCTTATGGCCTTGCTTATTGCAAATGTAACACTTCACAACAAACTTCTTGTATTTGTTTTTCTCTTGACTAGGACCTTTACCAAAGTGTTTTCTCTTTTTATTTGCCTTTGGTTCCACCAAGTTTGCCTTGGACTCCATGGGATGTTTTCCCACTTTCTTCTCAGAGACACGATTATCTTCCTCAATTTTCAGTCTCATAATCAAGTCCTCAAGCCCCATTTCCTTGCGCTTGTGTTTCAGATAGTTCTTGAAGTCCTTCCAATTGCTGCAACTTGAAAGGACTCACTTAATTCCATCTTCTCAGCATGTAATTCATGCAAAATTATTTGAAGCTCTTGGACTTGGCTTGTCACTGTCTTGGAGTCAACCATTTTGTAATCTAGAAATCTGCCAACTATGAATTTTTTCATGCCAACATCTTCAGTCTTGTATTTCTTCTCTAAAGACTCCCACAACTCCTTCGGTGTCTTCACTTGACTATACACATTATACACCATGTTGTCAAGTCCATTGAGGATGTAATTTTTGCATAGAAAATCTGAATGTTTCCATGCTTCAACTGCTGCCACAATTTACTTGTCAATCTCTCCCTTCTTTAAGGTAGGGCATCTTCATGCAACACTTTGGCCAAGTTAAGTGTTATGGGATAAAACAACATCTTTTGTTGCCACCGCTTGAAGTCTAACCCGATGAATTTCTCTGGTTTCTCACCATGGGTAGTAGTAGGTGTAACAACAGGGGTATCAATAATATTTGTAAAGGCCATGTTTATTAACTGTATTAAAAACACTGATATAAGCAAAAGATTAAAAAGAAATTCGTCTTAAGATTGTTATTATGGAATTATCACAAATGTATGGTCAAATAATTATGTATAATAAATAAACGAGAAGGTAAGTAAATAGTGAATCTTACAAATAGTTGATCGAGGCTAGAGTTTGACTCTATGTCCCTAAGACAATTTTCCTCGCATTGGTGCTTACGGTTTGTTGACAATTGTCTCCCAGGATACAACGATCACTTTCTTGTGATAGTAATACTCCAAATCATAAGAAAAAACGAATCACGCGATGACTTGAACTCTCTTAAATACCAAGCAAGAAAGGAGAAGAAGTAGAGATAATTGATGATGGAATGAATGAGAAATGCCATT
>JAJJMF010025026.1:12169-34672 GCA_022058775.1 Vitis hybrid cultivar
CCCCCCCCCCCCCCCCCCCCCCCCCCCCCCCCCCGCTATTTATAGGTTTTCTTGTGACTCTTAAAAGAGATGTGTCTTAAATACTTTACAAACTTTTAGCATTTTTTTCAATTGTTTACGTTTTTGGACCACCATATTCTTTATTTTTTAATGGCGTAGATTTATTAATTTTTGCATTTAATTTTGCTTACAAAGTGAAAAAAAATAAAAATAAAAGAAAACAACAAAAGATATAAGTGAAAATTGATTGAATTTTGATAAAAATATTAAAATAACTTGAAAATTTTAAGTTAGTAATTTAACATGCCCGGTATGACTTTGCCATATTTCCTTGGTAGAGTCTTTGCTAAAAACAGTATATATGAGTAGAAAAATTGGAGTTTGCTTATCTAGAAGGTGAAATTCAATTGCCAACTACTGAAAATCATGTCCACTCTTCCAACATGAGGTCAAGTGGACATATTGTAAATAATGGTGAAGTAGTGACATGTAGTTGCAAAGTTCTCCAACAAACTGGACTATGAATGGTACCCTAATTCTCAAAAACTCCATTTAGATGACCAAGTTTGTGTGACTTTTTTGTGCTGTTTTTCCAATGGCATGACATAAGTTTCAACTTTCCAGTTTCCATCTAACCTAACTCGATTCTAAGGGAAGTGCAGTAAGTTTTGAGGAGAAGTGACGAGGGTCTAAGACACAATTTTCATCTAAACATCCTCATGATATTGTGTTGGAAAATGGTGGGTAGATTGTTCATGCAATAATTAGGTTGATAATTTTATTTCAAAAATTATTTATCCTGATACATTTAATTTCTATTAAAACTTGACTTGTACACCTCAATAGCTGGTTGAAGGCTTAGGTAAGTATATTTGGAAAGTAGTAAGAAAAGACAATCGTTTTCCTTGAACTATATTTGGTTACCTATAAGTATTAAAGAAAGAAGAAATAAAAAAAACACTTTTTTTTACTTGATTCTATTATATAAAATACGAAAAAAATAAATATAATTAAAATTAGTATGAATTTTATGTATTTTAAATTTATTTAATTTTTATATATTAAAGTTAATATAAGTAAAATAAGTTTGAAGTTACATATAAAAATAATTTATTAACTTTAAATATATATATATTTTTTAGTTTTTTTTTTATTTTTTCTTCCCTTCTACTTTTTTTCTCTATTTTTTTTCCTACATATTTTTCCTTAAAATTTTCAAAACCAAGCTTTGTGCAAAACATGGTGGATGGAAAATTAAAAGGAAAAGGTTATGTAAGTTGTTAGGACATTAAAGCTTGTATTTTGTTTATTGGCAATTTTGTTTCTATTCATTTGGCTTAGAAACTTTTTAAATAGTGACTTACTCTCCACTGAAAATTCGATGTCATAGTTTACTCAACCAAAAAGCCATAAGTCTAAAAAGATTTGTTTAGTGACAAGTTAGGTTGAATTGGATCAATTATTCTTTACTGTGCTAAAATGCATAATTCATGTTTTGGAAAAAAAGGGACGCTCGAGTGGTGGGACCAACACTCAAGTGCTTGAATCGCTCAAGTGCTTATATAACACTCAAGCGCCCGATGAGCTCAAGCGGTGGTTAAGTGTGCTCAAGAAGGCTCCCCAAATATACTAGAATATGGCATATTTCATTTTTGAAACATTCACGGATATTCTTTTTAGTAAATTCTAAATGTCGATCCTTTAGGTCTAAGGACCTATATAAACCCTCTCTTAACCCATTTTTGGCTTAGACACTTTGAGAGAATCAACCCAATTTGTCCTAACATTTCCAACCTCTTAATAAGGATTCATTGTTTTGAATTCTAGGTTGTTAAAAGGTCACACATTCCCTTAAAAAGCTGAGACAAATCCATCGAAGCATTGGAGGTGTTGCGTTGCAAATGTTAATCAAGGTATAGATGTTGGAGAGTAAGTTTTTAGGATAAAATTATCAAGTAAATTTGTGTACGTTGTTCTTATATAGTGGATTAGTAGATTAGAGATCTTAAATAAGCAAATTTCCTTTAAGACTTATACACCTCAAGACCCAATTAAAGGGTTAAATAAGCAAATTTTAGAAAGTATTAAGGCCAGAAAACTATTTTCCTTGAACTATATTTGATTTAAAAAAAGTGTTAAGGAAAGAAAAAAATATGAAGAAAAATCATTTTCTTATATTTCGATTTATGATGAAAAAAACAAATATAATTAAAATTAAGTAGACATTTATATATTTTTAAATTATTTACTTTTTATATAGAAAAGTTAATACAAGTGAAATGAGTTTAAAATAATATATAAAAATAATTTATTGACTTTAAATCTGTTTTTTATTTACCTTCACTTTCTCTTTCCCTTCTATTTTTTTCTTTATTTTCTTTCCCTTACATTTTTATTCACATTTTTTTAGGAACCAAACATAACCTAAAACATAGTAGATGACAATCGAAGAGAAAAATGTTATATAAGTCATCTAATTTGAAATGGGATTTTAACCATGAGTTAATCTTATTATTATTTATTTTAAAAGATTTTTCAAATATTTACCCATCCATTTATTTAATGCAAAAACGAAAACAAAAAAGAGTTTCGCATGAGAGGTGCAGGGGTAAAATGGCAAGATGCTTCGTCGTCTATGGGTTGATGGGATAAATGATCAAGTGATCTGTTAGCCTTAACATGAGTTGAGGTAAGGACATAAAGGATGATGTAGGTGCCAACCGATATTAGACACTTTAAGAGTAGTTATATTTAGATGAGGTAAAACCATGTACAATATGTTTCAAACTTAATAGATTTTATTAGAGTTATGCTTTATATCTATAGGGCTTCAAGAAACCTTGGAGGTAGTTTTTCCAAGTGCATATGGTGTGCTTGTTTGTGCTTGAATTAATATATTCATTCCTTGAATCATTGAATATTTAAACTCGTGATAAAATTAAAAAGTTTGGATAATTTGAAGTGAGAGAATAGAGTAATAGTACTATAAATAGAGAGTTTACATAAAAACTCGTATTTCAAACCATAGGAAAAAAAAAACTGACAATCCCCCAACAGACGACAGGTGAAACTTTAGATTTTATAAAATCTCATGGTCTTGTCCGACAAATGATCAGATTTAGTAGCTCACCACCTGAAAAACAAATACAGAGTACTCCATCAAATTGAGTATGATATGATCAGGGTTAAGCATGAAGCAAATCACTGACACATGGAAACAGTTATTTTGGTTTGAAAGCTTGTGGATGGATACCTGTTCAAGTTCGATGTTGTCTTCTTTCCCATTTGCATTTCTTTTGCAGACGTGCGACATTCACTGTGATAACCACCATCACTCTATCTTTCATCTCATCCAGGAACCGGAAGTAGGCTCGCCTCCAAGACCTATTTATTATCAAAGGGCCAAAAACTGCCCAAAATCCCACCGCAAATCCAGGCCCCATGCTGACGTAGAACCACCTCATTTCAAACTCATCTTCATCTTCATCATCATGATCTTCATTACCCACCCTGGAATCAGTAGTAGCTTCATCATCGCCTGGGCACTTCATCGGCAGAGGATCCCCACAGAGTGCAAGGTTATTCCTGTATATGGATGGGTCATTGAAGGTTTGGAACTGGTTGCTTGTTGGAATTTTACCAGATAGTATGTTGTAAGATAGGTTCAAGTGATTCAAGGAAGTCAGAGAAATCATGCTTGGTGGAATCGGACCAGAGAACTGGTTTCTTGAGAGGTCCATAGTTTCTAATTGACTTAAGCTCCCAATGTCCTCTGGTATATTTCCTGTAAAATGGTTTATGGACAAGTTCAAGGTGCCAAGTCTTGAAAGATTTCTTATTTCAGGCAACTTTCCCGATAAATTATTGTCTGAAAGATCAATGCTATTCACAAGATACAGAGTACTCTGATATATGAATTCTCTTCCTTTCACCACAACTGACAATCGCCCCTCGTATCTCTCATCGCTGATTTCAGTAGCCATGCCACTCAAATTTCCCAAACAAGAAGGAACGGATCCTGACAGATTATTATGTGCAAGGTCCAATATATGAAGATGGGAAAGACTGCACACTTGGGAGGGAATGTTTCCATCAAAGAAGTTTGATCGCAGACGTAGAATCAACAACGATTTCATCTCTCCTATCCATGATGGAAGTTTTTCCTGATAATCTATTTTCGCCAAGGTCAAAACTATTCATTTCCTTGCAATTCTGCAGTGAAGAAGGAATTTCCCCTGAAAGTTCGTTGCCACTCAGTATCAAGAACATAAGTGAATTCAGGGTGCCCATTGAGCTGGGGATCTCACCAGATAAGCTGTTATTTGCCATATCTACTTCGTACAAATCTGGTTTATCATTCCAAATCAAAGGAATTTCACCAGACAACTGATTATTTGAGATAACCAGATTTGTCAAACCCGTAATCTTAGCCATAGACAAGGGAATGGTACCATTTAGAGAGTTCCAAGAGACGTCAAAATTTGACAACCGGAGCATGGTTTTGCCAAAATCCCGGGGTATTGGTCCAGAAAATGAATTGTCTCTCAAATACAATGAACTCAGATTAGAAGAAAAGTGTGGGAAAGGACCGTGAAAGCGGTTGGAGCTCAAATCCACAACAGCATTTTCTCCAAATTTCAATGAATTTGGGACCTTCCCGCTCAGTTGGTTATTTGAAAAGTCCAGTAGGTCGAGCTGCAAGTCTAACTTCCAAAACCAATCAGGTATGGAGTCTGAAATCCTAGCATTGTTGAGCACTATGGTCTTCAGCTGGTTTTGGGTTCTCAGCCATGCGGGAAATTTGGGACCTAGTTGGCATGCTTGGAGTTCCAGGTAATGGAGTTTAAAAGGAGGAATCCATTTAGGATTCACATTGAAGACCAAGGTGATGTTTGGAGATGACTTCTTGATTGCCAACTCAATTAAGCTTGTGAGATTGGAGAAATGAGACTCTGTCACAACACCAACCCATGGATTCTCTGAGAGATCCGCTGCAACCAATGCTGAGAGTTGGCCTACACTCTCTGGAATTATCCCATTCATTTGATTTTCAGAGATGTAGAATTCTTGCAAGGACGACAAATTTCCAATGGTGTTTGGAATTGACCCCAGGAATGAGTTGCCCCACAGACGAAGGGACTTTAAGTTCTTTAGATGTCCCAAAGCATCAGGAAGAAGCCCACCCAGTTTATCATTGAACCCCAAATCCAGAGACTCTAAGCTACTACCGTTTACACACTCGGACAAGCCATCCATGAATCCAGTGATCTCACCACTAATACTGTTGAGAGATAGTTTGAGAGTTCGCAAGTTGCAAAGCTTTCCTAAGTTTCCTGGTAGGTGAGCAATAAATGAATTAGAAGACAAATCAATGTATTTAAGGGAAATCAAGTAACCAAATCCTTCAGGAACACTGCCTTGAAGATTGTTGTTGTTGAGATCAAGGTATGCAAGACTACTAAAGTTGAACAACCAGTGAGGTATGCAGGAGTTGAAGCCATTGTTGGAGAGATCGAGCACCGAAAGCGAGGTGACATTACCAAATGGAAGAGAGAGATCAGGAAGGGAAGGAAGCCCACATCCAGGTAAGCGTAGTTCCAAGAGTGAAGAAAGGGAGCTAACAGCTCGATGCCAATAAGCTGCAGCCTTGCTAAAATCTATATTTCCCAAATTAAGGTGTCTCAGAGAAGAAAGACCAGATAACCAGTGCAGGTCATTCTCAACTGATTCGAGAGAATAAGAGTTGAGATCAAGATAGAGCAAGCAAGAAAGGTTCCCTAGGTGGGGTGGGATAGTTCCACCGAAGGATGCAGCTGAGAGATTGAGATATCTCAATCTCTTGAATGATCCAATGAACTTGGGGATTTTGAGTCCTCCAAAATAGTTCATGCTCAAGTCCAAGTACCTCAAATCTTTCAAATCAAGTAAAGAATGACTTATCTCGCCGCCAAATGCATGAGCCGCTCCATAGTCATCCGTATCTTCATTATTGTCGGGGTCCGGACTTCTAGCATACTGGTTGCGGAGTTTGAGCTTGATGACTCGAGTTGGCCTTGAGCTGCACACCACACCACTCCATCTGCAGCAATCCAGGCCAACCCAAGAAGAGAGCCTGCCGGAAGGATCAGTAAGACCTTGTTTGAAATTAACAAGGGCTTTTCTCTCAATTTCAGTGCAGCTGGAATTGAGAACGCCATTGCAGGAACCAAGTTTAACAGTTTCAAGATGGAGAAAATTGGAAGAGAGGAAAATAAGCAGAAGGAAATGAATGGAGGCATTGATATTAGCCATGTACGATGATATTGCAGCCAAAAGTTCTATGTATGGACTCCACAAAATAATGATATAAATGCTTTTTGTAAGCCAGTTGAGATCATGTGTGGAGGTTTAGATATAAATACCATTCATCCCCTTGGCAAAAAAATCCCTCTCTCTATCATTACTCATGATGAAATAAAATTCAATTAATTATTCATGAAGTAAACTTCTTCATATGGATATAAATATTATTTGACATTTAGTCTTCACTTAAAATATTAATATTGACATATCTCTAAAAGCACTATGATAAATAAAAAAGGAAGAGAACATTTTCTAAGCATTAGCCATTATGACTACATTTGGGTCTTCAAATTTTATGTTATGTATTAAGATATTGTCTTCCAAGGAACATAAATTATAAAAATAAAAAATAAAAAAGTTTGATAGGAAACTTTATAAAAGATTTTTTAATTTATAATACTTTCCTTAGGCATTTATAATACTTTCGTTAGGCAATTTTACAAAGAATTAATTAATATTTTTGTGTAAATTTATTTTTAATAGTTTTTTATATAATAAAATTTGATTTTTGAATAAAGAATTTATTTATCTCTAATTGAAGAATCACTTCAAATATTTTGATGTGTTTTATTAATTTTTCTATTGACATATGTTTGGAAGGAAATTGCTTGATGATTAACCTCTTCAAATCACTTTTGACAACCTCGCTACTTAATATCAAATTTAAATATTTTTACTATCAATAAACCACTAATTAAATAAGATAATTCCTTGTCAAAATAAAATGTACAACATATAGATTTGAAGATTACACTTCAACAAGTAACCTTCTAAGTGAGCTTGAAATGTTGTAATCTTCTTCATGACTAGTGTAATGATTTTCAACATCCAATAAGTAGGGGTAACAAAGTTTGATACGATTCGTTAACACGACACGAATCCAACACGTTTTTTACAAGTTTGAGTTGAGCATAAATAGGTTTGGGTTAAAATTGTGTCGACTTGCATAACTCGTTTAATAAATAAGTAATTTTTTTTATCAACTTACATAACATGCACAAATTGACCCGAATTAACCCATTTAATAATCCTATTATTAACTTAATTATATTTTTAAACAATTAACTCATTTTAATTTTATTTTTAAAAAAATAGGTCAATTGATTTATAAACATATTTGGTTGAGATATTAATTATATAGAAATATATAAGTTTTAACTCACTTTGATTATTAAAAGGAGGATTTGATTATTAACTTAATGGGTTAAATGAGTTATTAGATATGTTATATATTTAATAATCATGTAGTATTTAAGTTTATATTTTTGACCAAATTATTATTACTTTGGGTTATAATTGAGCTAAGCAATAAAATATCTAAATTTTGACCGCAACCACCAACAAGAATTACCACTCTACAAATAAGGACTCACAGTGGAAACCAACTTGGATGTAGGGTCAAGGGTGGTGCTGAAGGCCAGGTCTAGACTAACTGAAAGCTACCCATCTTAGGCCTCAACTGTTGGGGGTCCAAGCTCTGCGTAGAAAAATCAGATTCTTTATGAGAGTGGGTGGAAGACTTGAGGTTCAGTGAATGGGGGTCTACCCGTGTTTGGTACGCTAGAAGCATAACCCACAAAGTCTAATTTACTTTTAATACAAAGACATGACCTGTCGCTTGGTGCCCCGTCCTCGTAGGCTTCTCTAGTCGGTTCACATTGTATCTTGTAGAAGAGGAGAATTTTATGACATAATCCCTACATAACTGAACTTTCCAGTCAGGACAGCCACAGGGATTTCAGCTCTATATATGCTCTAGGAAATGGTTCCGGACCATCTTAGCCTCAATGCCAAAACGCCAATTACAATTCCTTATTTGAAACATCTGAATCATCTAGACCTCAGCATGAATAGTTTTGAAGGAATGGGATTCCAAGATTCATTGGATCACTAAGGTAGTTGAGATGTCTCAATCTCTCTGAAGCATCCTTTGGTGGTATGATCCCTCCAAATACTGCAAGCCTTTCAAACTTGTGCAACCTTGATTTACGTACTCTTTTGGACCAAAGAGAATGGCCTGGAATGGCTGTCAGGCCTTTTTTTTCTTTGAAGTATCTTGACTTGGGAGGTATGGGTATTGACCACAGCAGGGCTGCAGCCTACCGACGGCTTCTTTAGATGGAAATCTCAAATCATTTTTTTCATCTATTCTCATGTCTGAATAATTCAAGAGTCAAGATGGAAATAAAATAAAAATTGATTCTAATGAAAATGAATTTTCACTTACAAGATTTCAATTCATTTATTTTTAAAAATAACTTTCAATTCATTTAAAAAAAATGTAAAAGGAATTTATATAATATAAACTAAACTTAATTCAAGTTTTATTAAAAAAACAATTACAAAGAAATTAAAAAATATATTTTTTTAATAGAATATAAATAGTAATATTATAATAAAATCACAAATCATATTTTTTTTAAATATTATAAAAAATGGATAATAAAATCTCATAAGAGCATAATTGATTTATTTTGTTAAAAATAAATAAAAATAATTTTTTGTTTTTAAAATAAACATTATTTTTAAATCACATGCACACTCAAATAAACTTTTTTCATTTACTTTTAAAAAAAACTCTCAAATATGTTTTTTAAATGAAAATAAAAAATTATTTTAGACTATGTAGAACCTCGTTTAAGTTATAAAATCTTTTGGTCCCTAGTCAAGCTAAATACCTCGTTAATTGCCTAAAATAATTTTTTAAAAAAAATCATAAAGGTCCAGGTAAATATGAATTAATAATGGATGAAGTACATTAAAAAATAACAAACAAAAATTCATAATACAATATTGAGAAACTTTTTACAACTTCTATATTTTCTTGGAATCATTGCACACTTGAAACTTTTTTTTATCTTTTAGTGCTTTAAATTTTAATACTATGTCTATTTCTTTTAAGAGACTTTTTATCTTTTATAATTAATAACTATCTTTATTTTTTTAATTTTTTTTAAGTATTTTAGATTTTTATATATTAACTTTTGATTATATCTATTGTTTTTGGATTTATAAGTACTGTAAAGTAGAAACATAATATTGTATCTAAAGATAAATTAATCAATTATTCATTTATTGATAAATTAATAATCCCATTAAGATAATGATTTCTCTTAATCCTAAGCATATTATTTTATAGAGGTTGTACTGTATGTGTATTCATATTATTGTCAATATATTTTCCAATTTTATTACCATTCTTACTTAAACAAATAATCATTCTAACAATATATTTCCAGGTGCATCCAAATATAAGAATTAAAATCACCAAACTCATTTGTATAAGAAGTAAGAATATAACAAAATATTTATTCTCCTTCCCTATTTTGATGTACCAAACATAGCCTTATGTGAATAACTATAATGTAGCTTCAAAGCCTACCTCTAGAAATCCTATTTTTCAAAAATGAATGTAGCTCAATCATTTATAATTTTTTTGGTAACCCAAAGAAAAACTTAAAGCAAATATGTAAAAAAACAAAGCAATAATACTAAGGTTAAAAAGATAAAAGAGGGAAAATAAAATAAGTGGAGCAAAGTGGGCTTGAGCAGTTCTTAGATATGAAATTATGAAAACTTTCTAAGATACCATAATCTAAAATCAGACCAAACTTGTGAAATTGTGCTAGATTGGTCAAGGGCAAATAGAATTCGATATTGAAAACCAACAAATACAACAATTTCCCATCAACCACACACAAAGTATAGATGATGTTAAGAATATGGTCTCTTTTTCTTTCCATTCCTCTTATATGATGGGAAGTTATAGGACTCCCATAACATGTACTTTTAGTGGCATGAGTTCCAAAACATGGGGCAAAATTATAGCGAAATGTAGTCCTATGAATGCACCCTCATAGATAAATAAAAAAAATGCAATGAATTTTAAAAATTGTTTAAAAAAATTAAGAAATCAAAAAACTTTTATTACTTCAAATTTAAAATAATTTTTAAATATATAAGATAAATTTATACTATTTTGAACCAAAGTTACTTTTTATATAGAAATTATTATTATTTTTTGTTGTAAAAAAAAAAATGCATTCAAATGAGACTTAGATTTTTCTATTTTTTTTTTATAAAAAAAAGGTGAAGGAAACATTAATATAAAGAATTGAATTTTCTATAAGTTTGAATGGTCTCAATGTTATTGCAACTAATTTTGATTGATTTGTTTATATGGTCTTATGATATTGCAACTAATTTTTATTTTTATTATTAATCTATGTAGGAAAGAGCTTCCCTTAAAAAAGTTCTAAAATCATAAATTGTTTTGATAACATCATATCACCATCAATATGCCCTTGTAAATGTGTGTGAACTCACAGTGTTATTGTCCCCTTTGTTCTATTTTAGTAGGGTTTTTATAGTGCTCAAAGAGGGAGAGCACAGTAGTGTTGAGGTGGCCCTTGTAATGATGACTACGCAGTAGTGACATGGTAATCATCACAACTGCAAGGCGGTTGGGGGTTGTGTCAGACGACGCGTCATGATACAACTTGTCCCCCCTTCAACTTGTTGAAGGTATGGGACTGGACGTGACAGTCCGTTGATATATAGACTTAAGAATGGGAAAGGTTCCCTTAGTTAATCCAATGTCAAACAACCAAATCCTTACACACCCAAGAGGATTTGGGACTGTTAGGGAAGTGTAGCCAGCTCAGTGGTACAAATGGTCCGGATAGAATGTTTTTGGATGCCTTGAAGGTTGTTCGAACAGTAATGAAAGAAGTGACATATGGTCCAGTTAGGGCACAGTAGTGCCGAGGTGGCCCTTGTAATGATGACTACGCAGTAGTGACGGGGCAATCATGAAAACTGCAAGGCGGTTGGGGGGTGTGTCAAACGACGCGTCATGATACAGTTTGTCGTCCCTTCAACTTGTTGAAAGTATGGGACTGGACGTGACAATTCGTTGATATAGACTTAAGGATGGGAAAGGTCCCATAAGTCAATCCAGTGTCAAACAACCAAATCCTTACTCACCCAAGAGGATTTGGGGTTGTCAAGGAAGTGTGGCCCGCTCAGTGGCACAAATGGTCCGAATAGAATGTTTTTGAATGACTTGAAAGTTGTCCAAACAATGATGAAAGGAGTGACACGTGGTCCATCTAGGACGATGCCATGTGGATAGATGCTTGGAGGTATACGTGGGAAAAGGCCCCTACAATGCCCCCTTCAGCACGTGCACTTGTGTCCGAGCAAATGTGGATGGGCTGAAAATGTCCCTTGGAGTTCCTCAGTGTGGGCGAGACACGTGTCAATTTTTTAAAGGGGGGTTACTTCCACCGAGGTGTTTTGTCAGGCGACATGTCACTTCGGGGTGTGTCTAACGACCTGTCTTTTGGGATCCCTAGGGTTTTAGTCTCTTATAAATAGGGGACCCCATACATTTTGGGATTTCACTTGGACGTTTCTTGCCCCCAAAGTTTTCTTTTCTTTTTCCATTATCTCCTCTGCATTTTGCATCTTGCAATTCCAGTCACTGTTTTCCTGTCATCCCCACCGTTTACCTTTTCTGATAGCACTTGCATTTTGTCTCACTGCAACTCTGATGGCCCCACCATTTTTCCTGGCTTTTGGCTTAGGATAGCTCAATTTCTGTCAGCGGTGCTCATTCTAAGTTTTGGCAAGGCTTTATTTCCTCTTACTGGCTTTTTACTTTCATCACCTATTTAGTTGCCATTGGGGATTATTTTGAGTTTGTGGTTTTTTGGGACACAATATGGGCACTATGACATGTAGAATGTAGGGTTGTTCTAGTAATTCTCTAGGGAAGGAAGATCGTCGTTGATGATAGGTCTGGTGGCATTTGTTCTTTGTGGTTTGACTTCTGTTTAGTTAAAGACCCTTGTGGGGTATGGTTAAGGAGGAGAACCTTGGCTGGGGCTTGTCCTGCAAGCTAAGCTAAGGACTTTGCCTGAGTATGAGCTTTAGGCTTGTGTTGACTAACTGCTGCACATCTAAGGCGTTGTCTATTGGTAGAAGGGTTGGGTGACTGCTTTCTGATAACCGGTCGTTGTGCCATGCAAGTCTTACTCGGCCCATTGCTTTAGCATGTCAGGGCAAGGGGGTATGGCTTCCACTAGCTTGGCTGGTAAAGGTGGTCAACCAAAAGTAGGTGATGTCTGGACTTCTTCAGAGAAACCTATCTAACTCTTTTCTGAATGGGAGTTTAGGGAGCGTTTCCACATTCCGCATAGGGTTGCTATTTGCTTGATGGATGGTGGCCCTATGCCAACCGAAAAAGAGCCATTCAATGCCACTATTTTTAGCAAGGAGCAATTCAATGTCAAGCTCCTCTTTCCTCTACCTTCACTCTTCAAGCAGTTTCTTCACTTTACAAAGATTCCCCTAGCCTTCCTCCATCCGAACGTGGTTAGGGTACTAATGGGGTGTAGCATTTTGGATATATTATTTCACTTGGATCTCTCTTTGTTAGAGGTCTTGTTTATTTATACTGTTAAGATGAGTAGGAAATGGATTTTCAACTTGTTTACTCATATTCCATCCCTTCAATTGGTGACCGACCTTCCAGATTCTACCAAGGGCACGACAAAGGGACACGTTGTTATTTTGGGCCCTTGGACTGGCTCATACGAGTATCCGAGTCGAGAATTCGAACCACGTCATTCGTTGGTGATTCCAAGTAGAGTAGATCATAGTTCCCTTGTCCTCTCAGTTTTACTTAAGGGATTATTGCTGATGCACACTACTTGGTGTCTTACAAGAAAGAAAAAGAGAGGTCGACTGGTAGAGTAGGTGGAGAAGGCTTCTTTTGAACTGCTGAACAAGTTATTTGTGATTTCTGCTAGTGAGCGACATCATCAGACCCTACTGACTGATCGAAACTTACTGGCAATGGTTTGAGAGTCGCAACCTTACGTTCTTCCCATTCTTCCCCATTTTTTTTCCAAAATTTTGAAGCCCGGTGAGCATCACACATTGAAAGACCTCAATTTTTACGAAGAGGTGCAGGTAGCAGAAGCAAAGGCACAATAAGACAAGCTTGATTAGATAGAAAAAAAACGTCAGGAGTGAACGCTAAGACAAGCTTTGGGTAGGAGTCGCCCAGCCACCAACTCTACTATTCACCGTCAAACTAAGGGGAAGTCCATCTCTAGATCTGTCGGGAAGGCGTTGGACCTTTCCCCGTCTGCCTCTTTTCCTACGTCTCCTTCCGAGGCTTGTACTAATCAAGGCTCGATCGGCTCGCCCTCCATAGGGACCAATCCGAACTAGAAGCTTGAACTAGTGGTGCCTTGCATCATTCTTGAGCCAAAAAGAAGAAGAAGAAGAAGAAGAGATGACTCTGAACCTGAGGGTCGGTTTTAAAGAGAGGCAGCGTAAGTGCCTCTCTAAAGCTCTTCCGGTTGCACCTCCGCCTGCTAAGAGGACTCGCCCAAAGGTTTTTTTATGAGGAGTCGGTCTTGGATGCTCCTACAGTGTAGGTGCCCCATTTTGATACCGTTAGGTCCGAGCAAGAACTGGTTGTGAGTTCTTCTACTGAGAATGACATTTGCCCGGCGGAAGATGGGACCCTTATAGGTCTTACTCCAGGTGGCGATATTAATGTCAAAGACGCCCCGATCAGTTCTCCTAGCCGGGAGGAGATAGTAGCGTTATTGAGGCAAGTTCCTTGTTTTACTATGCTTGAGCCCCCTGCACCAGGCATAAATGCCCTCTTTTCGCTCACCCATCAATACTTTGTTGACCTATATGGCAACCCTCCCATAATTGTTGCACCTCGCCTTCCTCACAACACTTCAAAATTCGTTCTCCTCTATATTTAGCCAATGCAATAGTATACTACTGTTGAGATGAAGGAAGTGGTAAGGCTTGCTTCTTAGTTTAAGTTTCCTCAATGTCTAGCTTCTAATACTTGATTTAATGCCATTTCAGGGGGTTTCTGCTATTCGAAACTTGATGCAGCAGCAAGACTCGCTCTTCAAAAGGTTGGAGGTTGCAGAGTCCATGAGGACATTTTTTACCCAACGACTAGATAGTAATGAAGAGCTTTGTGCCTAGCTTAAGCGGATAGAGAGTGATCTAGCTACCGCTTAGAAAGCCATCTCAAATGAGGGAAGGCTGCTGAAGGAGGTAGAGGAAAAAATGGAGGTAGTGCGAGGCTCGCCGGATGAGAGAGGAAAAGGAGGTCTTCGAAGCTAAGTGCAAGGACGCGGAGCAAGAAAAAGATCAATTGAGGAAATAGCTAGAAAAGCTCCAGGCGGTTTCCGTTATTCAGAAGGAGCTTGAAGAGCTTCGGGAGAGGAGGGGTTTGTTGCCGAGAAGGAGGAACTGAAAAAGGATTAGCATAAACAAGTAGATGAGATGTTCTTATTTGGTTACCAGTACTGTATGAGGAAGAACGACATTGCTCATAATATCCCTCGCTACCCTTTTGCTGAGGAAGACGCAACTGTCAACGACCCCGCCCAAGGAGATAAGGATTCAGATGCTGTTAGGCCCTTCGACGGGCAGTGATTGTACTCTTACACTTTCTTTTTTTCTCTTTGTTTATTTATTGTTGTATCTAGACATGTCCTTGTAATGAACAAATTCTATCAATGCATAGTTGTTTCTTTTTTTACTTGTGTCTCCTATTGAATCTTCTTTAAGTTGAATATAATGGTAGTATTGTTTCAAGTTAGATACATTCCAGGTTCGGAGCAGAGGTGTTCCGTCTAGCATTTGCAGGTGGTAAGCCCCTGAATCTCTGGCCTTAGATACAATGTAGGGTCCTTCCCAATTTGTCTGGAGTTTCCCAACTCCTTTTTCGACCGTGTTCTCAAAGACCTTTCTGAGGACTAGAGTTCCAATCTTAAAGGCACATGGACGAGCTTTCCGGTTGTAATGGACAATAGCTCTTTGATGATAGGATGCCATACGGATGGTTGCATTTCCTCTTGCCTCATCTGCCTAATCCAGTTGTCTTTTAAGCTCTTGATTCTTGTCATTCTGGCATTGGACGACAATCCGAGCTGTGGGCATGCCTATCTCCGTTGGGATAATTGCATCCATCTCATAGGCGTGAGCAAAGGGAGTGTTCCCTATTGGTCGTCCAGGTGTCGTTCGGTAGACCCACAGTACTTCGGGTAGTTCATCTACCCACCTTCCTTTGGCTTTTTCTAGTCTTTTCTTTAGAGTAGAGAGTAGGGTTTTGTTTGTTGCCTCTGCTTGCCTATTGCTTTGAGAGTATCATGGTGTGGAGTATAGATTCTTGATTTTTAACTCTGAATAGAAGGTTCTAAATGTGATGTTGTCAAATTGCGGCCCGTTATCAGCTATAATCGTTTGCGGGATTCCGAACCGACAAACAATGTTTTTCCAAACAAACTTGGAAACGTCCTTATCTTTGATGTTGGCATAAGCTTCTGCCTTTACCCATTTGCTGAAGTAGTCGATGGCTACGAGTAGGAATTTTTTCTGAGCGACAGCAATGAGCAAGAGGCCAACTGTATCCATTCCCCACAATGCGAACAACTAAGGGCTTGTGACCGGATAAGGACTTCAAAGGACATGCAAGGGATGGGAGCATATATTCACACTTTTTGACATAATTCTCGATGTCTTGTCTCATGGTAGGCCAATAATATCCTTTTTGAGTGAGCACAATAAGCCAAAGTGTGTTTGCCTATTTGGTTGCCACATACACCTTCATGAAGCTGAGCCAACACGTACTATGCTTTTGTACCGTTTAAGCACCTGAGGTACGAACCTCCAAAGGATCGCCTGTAGAGGTTGTCCCCGATCAAAGTGAAACGGGTAGCTTGTATTTAGATCTTATGAGCTTGTTTGCTTTCTTTAGGCAAATTCCCTGTTCGTAGGTAGGTCTTAATCTCGTGCATCCAGCCAACGCCTATTTTACTGGTGTTGCATATAGGTGCAACTTCTATTAATGATGTAGTTTGGAGTTAGACGAACATTAATAATGCTCCCTTTATAGGGAGTGTAGCAGCTATTCTAGCCAAGGCATTGACTTGTATGTTTTCTATGCGAGATATTCTCTTGATGACTCACTTGTTTAATTTGTCCAAGATATTTCGTACATTTGAAAGGTATCGAGCCATGTGTCCATCCTTGTCTTCGTATTCCCCTTGAATCTGCCCAACGACTAGTTGAGAGTCACTGCATATTTCGAGCTTAGAAGTTGACAAAGTAAGAGCAAGGCTCAATCTGGCTAGGATGACCTCATACTTGGCTTCATTATTGGAGGCTAGGAACCCGAGTCAGATAGCCTGTTCCAACCGCTCTTTGGTTGGTGATTGTAAGAGAAGACCCATTCCAAATCCTGAGACCTGGGATCATCCATCGACGTGCAGTATCCACCATCCCTTATTGAGAGAACCCACAACCTGATGAAGTTTCTAAGGGGTTTCAGCTATGAAGTCAGCCATGACTTGCATTTTCATCTCCAGTCTAGGCTAATACTTAATTCCATACTCATTGAGTTCAATTGCCCATCTTAGCATTCTTACTGACAAGTCAGGTTTGTGTAGAATGCTTTTGAGTGGCTAATTCGTGAGTACAATTATTTGATGGGCTTGAAAATAGGGGTGGAGCTTTCGTGCAACACTTCTTAAGACCAAAACTGTTTGTTCCATTTTTGAGTATCGAGTTTCCGCGTGAACCATTGTTTTGCTTACATAGTAGACGAACCTTTGCTCCTTATCTTTCATGCAGTGAAATAGGACAACACTGACAACACAATCGGATACTACTAGGTACATGTATAGTTGCTTACCAGGTTGAAGTCTGCTCAAAATGGGTAGCTGTGTGAGGTAGCGTTTAATATCCTCGAATGCTTGCTCATAGTCACTCGTCCATTCGATCACGTTAGCTCTTTTCAAGGTGAGGAAGATGAGCCTTAATTTGTCTGTGAATTAGGCTATGAAGCACCCTAGTGCAACTAGGTGGTTGGTGAGGCGTTGTAGCTCATTTTTACAACTTGGGGTGGACGTTTCCATGACGTCTTTGATTTGGTTTGGATTGACTTCTACTCCCCTTTGTGTAACCATGAATCTAAGGAATTTTCCTGCGCTAACTCCAAAAGTGCACTTGGCCGGATTTAGCTTCATGTTGTATGCTTTCATCAAACGAAATGTTTCTTCTAAATACCAAGTGTGCTTGCTCCTAGTTTTGTTTTTTTACCACAAGGTCATCAATATATACCTCCACAGTCCGATCGATTAACGGTTTAAAATCTTTGTCATTAGGATTTGGTGGATGGCTCCAGCGTTTTTTAGTCCAAACGGTATGACCTTGTAGCAGTATAGCCCATGTGGAGTCACAAAGGAGGTATTCTCTTCATCTGGTTGGAACATAAGAATTTGATGGTAACCGGAGAACGCATCTATGAAAGAGAGCATCCCGTGATTGGCAGTGGAATCGACTATCTGGTCTATTCGTGGCAATAGGAAGCTATCCTTTGGGCAAACATCATTCGAGTTGGTATAATTGACATTGACTTGCCGTCTACCCTCCTTTTTTGGGACAACCATCACATTTTCCAACCACTCCGGATACTCTACTTCCCTTACAAACCCAGCTGTCAGCAATTTTTCTACTTTGGCCTATATGACTCTTTGCCTGTTCGGATGGAAGCGTCGGACCTTCTGGCTGATAGGCAGTAAGGAAGGTATAACATTAAGCCGATGCAAGGCTATTGATGGGTGGATCTCGAGTATGTTAGAATGGGTCTATGCAAAGACGCCTTTGTTCTATTAAAGTACTCATTCAAGGGCTTGCACATCTTCTGGTGTTAGGAGGGTGTTGGCATAGGTAAAGTGATCACTTTCTTCTTAGAAATGTATGGTTTGTAGGGGGTTAGCCGTCGGCGGATCTATCTCCCCTGGGTTCTGTAATTGCTATTGTTCCATCGCGCCTGCTGGTTCCATGGGCGGCTCATTATCACTGGTGGATCCGACCTCTCGTGCTACTTGATAACATTGGCGTGCAACCAACTAGCTTCCATAGAGGTTGATCTATCCATCCTCAGTTAGGTAACTTACCATTTGGTGATACGTAAAGGGGATGACCTTCATTCCATGTAGTCATGTGTGCCCCATGATGGCATTGAAAGAGGATAAATCTTCCACCATTGAGAATTGCACATTCTAGATAACTAGCCCAGCTTGGACGGGTAGCACGACATCTCACAGAGAGGTTGTTGAAGCTCCATTGAATCCTGATAGTATCTGCTCAAGATTTTCTAGAGCGGATGGTAG
The DNA here is from genome assembly GCA_022058775.1 of Vitis hybrid cultivar. Lineage (NCBI taxonomy): Eukaryota > Viridiplantae > Streptophyta > Magnoliopsida > Vitales > Vitaceae > Vitis > Vitis hybrid cultivar. Next base: position 30,739 of record JAJJMF010025026.1, read on the forward strand.
GAACCCCATTTGTTTGAACGCATACATTTATCATAGGTTGACTGAACTACTTGGATCAACTAAGATCAACCTTACATTGAAATTGTTGATCCCCAATGTCAGGATTAGGGCATTTTCATGAGGTTGTAGCACCCAGTTGAGGTCTACTGGAGGGAATGTAATAATCTCATCTATGGGGGGAGTGCCCCTATTGGTCAAGCCAGTTTGAAGGGAGCTAACTCGCTCCCTTACGGAGGCGGCTCGAAGCAACCTTTGCCTATTCTGTTTGGAATTGTATTTCTCATCAACGGGCCCCCCATGAATGTAGTTTATTATGGCTTTAGGGGCCGCCGAGGTTGTAAGGACTTGGTTGGCCGGGTCTTGGGCTATCTCCCCATGTCTCTCATCTGAGTGGATATACTGTTTCAATTATCCAACTCTTACTAGTTTTTCTACTAGGTAATGGAAACTTCTGCATTGCTCCATGGTGTGGCCATGGTCCTTGTGATAGGCACACTTTCTGCTTTGGTCTAACTTCGCCGGATCTGTCTTAATTGGCTTTGATCATCTGAAATCAAATAGATCTCGGATCATAGGGAGGAGCTTCTCATATGAAATGTTGAGGGGGGTGAGGTCATCTTGGTTTGACTGTCGTTGTCCGTCTTGCCCCTTACATGTCTGCCTTCGTTGGCTCGTGGTCTTGGAGCTCCTGGATGAGTAGTTCTCGGCAGGTCGACTGGTGACCAGAACTTGCTGATTAGCTGCGCAGACGTCATCCTCGAGCATAGAGTATTTGTTTGCTCGCTTGAACAAATCATCCATTGTCGTTGGAGGCTTTTTGGCGAGAAATTCAAATAAGGGTGTACTTGAGCAGATGCTCTTTTTAAATATTTGTAGGACGACGTCTATGTTGTAAGATTCCACTTGAAGTACAGTCTGCCCGAATCGCTTCATAAATTTCCTTAGTGATTCATTTTTTATGTTTTGTAGGGTACTAATGTTTTGCTTATGCCGTGTTGAGCACATATATTATCCCACAAAGGCCTCCGACATATCTTGGAAATTACTCACATAACTCATTGGGAAGCGGTGGAACCATGAAAGAGCCTAGCCATGGAGGCTGGTTGGAAAGACCTTGCACAATAGCTCGTCATTCTCTATGTCAAGGGTCATGAGTTGCCTATAGTATATGATATGGTCAAATGGATCGTTGGTTCCGTCGTATGTAGAGAATTTCGAAACCATGAACCCCCTTGAGGGCTCGTAGTTGATGATGTAAGGGGTAAAAGGAGTAGAGAACATGTCATCCAATCGCCTACTGACAGAGTTAGGGGGACCTCTATTGACCAAATCCCCCATTGGTTGTTGTACTGGCAAATGAGGGAGCCAGTTTGTAATGACCGATGCAGTTGAGGGACCAAGACATGCCTCCTGGGCTGCCACTACATGTGATTTCCCCCCATTCTGGGCTTCTGAGGCCCTAACCTTGTGCGCATTGCATCCGATAGTTAGGACTTTCTGTCACGTCTCCTTTTTGCTAAGATGCGAGTAGAGTCGGAGCTTTCATCCTGCGACACGTGGTAGGCTGGTGGGGATCTTTCCTCAGGCTGTATTTCTTGTTCATTAGAGGGGAACTATGCATTCACAAGATATGTCGCCTCCTCGTGTTGCCTGGAATTCGTTCGCTGACTTCTAGGTTGTTGGCTGCGATGAGGGCCTGATGAAAACACCCGAATACGCAACACTTCGTTCTCTTCCCTAAGTCTCCTTGTTTCATGGAGTAAGGCTTGCACTTGTCTCTCACTCTCTCGCTGGCGTCTTTCCATATTTTCGCGCTAGTCGAAATAGCCTTTGCTACCCATGGCCGACGATCGACTTCTTGAGGGTGTTGACATTTGTACTTCGCTTCCCATAGACGACGCTAATGTTGATACCGGGTCAACTGAGGATGGATTCCTCCATTGGATGTGGAAGCGAAAGCTCCTGTCCAGATGTTGGAATCTAGGCTTTCTACTTCCCTGCACAAAGATGTTCGACGAATTGTCCGGACACACCATCCGATGCCTAAGTCAGACTTTGAATTGAATAGGAACCCTTAGAGAGAGAGAGAGTAAGTGTGTGAACTCATAGTGTTGTTGCCCCCTTTGTTTTGTTTCGGTAGGGTTTTTATAGTGCTAAAAGGGAGAGGGCACAGTAGTGTTGAGGTGGCCCTTGTAAGGATGACTATGTAGTAGTGACAAGGTAATCATCACAACTACAAGGCGGTTGAGGGCTATGTCAGACGGCACGCCATGATACAACTTGTCGTCCCTTCAACTTGTTGAAGGTATGAGACTAGACATGACAGTCAGTTGATATAGACTTTAAGGATGGGAAAGGTCTGATCAGTCAATCTAGTGTTAGACAACCAAATCCTCACACACTTGAGAGGATTTGGGGCTGTCAAGGAAGTGTGGCCCGCTTAGTGGCACAAATGGTCCGAACATAGTGTTTTTAGATGCCTTGAAGATTGTCCGAACAGTGATGAAAGGAGTGACACGTGGTCCAGTTAGGATGATGCCATGTGGACAGACGCGTGGAGGTACACGTGGGAAGACACGTGGGAGAAGGCCCCTACATAAACTACTCATAAATATTAAACAACTAACCTCTAAATTTATTAAGTTATTCTTTTTTTTTTGTGATAAAAGAAGTTAAATATCTATATGATTTGGAAACATGGGTATTACAATACTCAATAAAATTTGTGCCTATGTTATATGTAATGTTCATATCTTCCATGCATATTTATTTATTTAGTTTTGATAAAAAATCCTAATGCAAATGGTTATTGGACTTTATAACGTAACTTACTAATAAAAATATTTAAAAGGGAACTATTTATGGGTTAATTGAGAAATGATGAGCGCATTATTATGTAGAAGATGAATAAATTTTAAAAGATATTTAAAAAAAAAAAACTTATTAAGTTTAAAGTTTCATTTGTTACACCTAAGGTTTTTTCTTTACTAAATGTATTCTTCTAAGAAAAAGAGAAAAAACTTTTAAAGCAATTTTATCCATTATTTTCTTATTATTTTTACCGTTTCTTCTACCAAATGTAATTTGTTTGGTTTCATATTATTTGTTCTTTGCTATTAATTATTTCATACTATTTGTTTGGTTTTTTGAAAGTTTGAGAGAAATAGAATAAAGAGAAAAAATAAAACTGAAACAAAAGATAAAGAACAAAGTGTTGAAAAAGTGAACGAGGATGAAAAAACAATGTCATTTATATTCATTGAGAATCTAAAGAGGATGAAAATCAAATCTTGATATATAGAATTATGATTCACCTTCCTTTCCATCCTATTTTTATTTCTATTCCCACATGCCAAATACATCTTAAAAGTTTTAACTCAAATTTCTCTTGTTCAAATCAAAGACATCTTACAAGTCGGTCTAATTGTTAATTAAAATCTCCTCATATTCACAAAGCATCAATCTCTATATTTTGTATTTTCAATTTGGAAATTAACTATTTAATTGTTAATTAAAATCTCCTTCTCATATTTCCCAAGGTAAAAAGTCCATCAATCTTTGTATTTTTTTTTTTTTTTTGGGATTTACAAGTTAACTATTCATCTTGAAGTTCTTCAATTATTTTCCATTAACATTTATTATTTTTCTTCTCTATTTTTTTTTCTTACATTTTTCCTAAAACTCTTTAAAACTCAAACAATAATAATACATCCATCTCAAAATAGTTATAAAAACAATAACATTTATTTAAGATAAATAAAACACCTTTTGTGGGACATGCACTTCATTTATATATCCATTCACACAACTTTATTCATTCAGTCATTCATTCCGGAACCAAAGCATTCTAGTCCAAAACCCCTAGAAAAGATGAGCTTTTTTCATATAGGGGCACCTAAGGGTTCCCCGTAGGATTTGGGGCACTGGGAGGAAT
>JAJJMF010025026.1:59672-82139 GCA_022058775.1 Vitis hybrid cultivar
GGAATGATATTGTATGAAAATGTTAAATATTTGCAAAAAAAAAAAAATCTAAAAAAACACTTAGTCCTCCATTTTAAGCAAATCAAAATTATATTTTAAAAATGTTATTATTAATATTACATTTTATAAAACTTTCATTAATTACATGTAAAACCATTACCAAAATGTTAAATTATTAACAAAAAGATAAATAAAAAAAGAAATAACACTAAAAACAAATTTAATATATAGAAAATATTAGTTTTTACTTAAAATTTAACTTATTAAATTATAAATTGTAAAAATTGAATTAAATTAGAAAAATTAAAAAATTAACCAGATATAAGCAAAAGTGTATTAATATGTCTATTCCGCTTTCTCTTTTTTAATTATTTTAATGGAAAATATTAAAATATTTATAGTTGTAACTATTAATTATGCTGAATATGTACACTTTACATCTATTTTTGAAACTTATAGAGTCTATATCATTGGATGCACTCCCACCTATTACAAAGTCTATTGCACCCCCACCTGTTATAGAGTCTATTGCACCTCCACCTGTTACAAAGTCCATTGTGCCTCTACTTTTTCTTCAGGGGACAGGTCATGTCGCACGATTACATGTACGAGTACCTAGAAGACATCGAGTTCCACATGTACGTCGAGTTCTACCTCCATCAGTTCCATCTAACTCGACAACTCATGTAGATGACATGTCACAATCTATAGAGATGGAGATTTTTAAGATAGCACAGATGGATACAACAAATATGGTCATCTACCGTAGATGTTTACAACGAAAGAGAAAGATTTCATCATATGGGACACATTGAGAGTTTTTTTCATGTTTATAAAACTATAATACTTTGGTTCATACATTTAGGGGGTGTTTGGTACATGGGGGAATGGAAATGAATATTTTGTTTCCATTCCTATTTCTTAGTGAATAGAAATGAATTTAATGATTCCATTTCTAGCATTGGGATGAACTTAGGAATGAAATATTGGAATGATTATTTGTTTCCATTCCAATGTTTGATAATAATATGAATGAAAATGAAAAAGAAATAAATTTACAATAATATCCTTATATATAATTTAAAATAAAATTTTTTTTATTTAAAAATAAATAAATTTTGAGAGTTTTTTTGTTATTAAATAATAAGACTAAAAAAAATATATATGCTCAATAAATAAAAAATTAACCATAAAAATCATATAACCCTAATGTACAAATATTCAATTATTATTTTTATTAAAAATTGAATAATTTGTCATGCTTAAGTAGTTATAAAATTATATTTTACCAAAAAAAAATATTTATTATAATATTTAAATTCTCAAAGCTAGCAAACGTTTTTCCTATTTCCAAAAGAGGAAATAAAAGAATTCAAATTTCATTCTAATTTTCAACAAGTATCATATCTGATAAAATCCGTAACATTAAAAAAATTTAAACATTCGTTTTTTTTTTAATCAAAATTTTAAATAATTTTTCATGCAAAAAAAGCTATAGAATTATATTTTACAAAGAAAAAAAATGATAAAAAAAAATATAAGAACATATAAATTGTCAAAGCTACCAAATACTTATTTCTTATTTGCAAAAAAGAAAAAAAAAACATAAACTTCATTCTAGTTCTCAATATAAGTACCATATCTACTAAAATCTACAACTAGTATATCCTCCAAAATTAAGCCATCAAATCAATAAAAAAAGTTCATGGGAAATTGATGAAACAAAATCCAACCTAAAATTTCTATCAATCCAACCTAAAGACAATAAATCAACACGGAAGCAACATGGAGATTCATGGGGTTTGAAGAAGTTGTTTCACCCATTCGACCTTGAGATCTTCATCTAAATTGAACAAAAGTTTGACTTTCATCGGGTCATTCATAATAATTTGACCTAACTTCAATATGTCCAACCTATTAAGATTAGGAAGTTTCTCCAATTCACCAACCACTCTATTTTCCTTTTCGTCTGTTGGTTGAAATTACCAACAAGGCTCTCTAATGCATTGCATGTTCTTGTCATCACATTAATTAAAGTTGTGTCATCATTCTTTGCTCTTTTCCTACAAGATTGTGATGAACATTCCATTCTACTTGGAATGGATGCAACTGTATTAGTATGAGAGGCATCGACTTTGGCTTCTAAGTCATCAACTCCAATGTCATTGCTTGCTTCACCTTGATCTAACTCTTCCAAAATATCAACAGCTGACATTCATCCTTTTCCATTAGCACGATCTTTACCAAAAACAAGACTTAGATCATCAAAATGTGGAAATGGTTTAAGTCTCAAACCATTAGCATCTTTATGCCCCTGTACGATATACAAAAAATAATTAGCATCTTTAAAATAAAAGTTACTAACTTAAAGAAATATTAATCTCATGCCACATTGGTTTGAAAACAAGATAAATGATTAAGAATATATATCATTTCTTTTCTTTGATGAAATGAATTATAGAATAGGGTCTATTTGAATTTTTATGATCACTTCCAACTATAACTCCTAATTATTTTCCTAAAAGCATCAATGGTAGATACTCAAAAAGAAAGAATATCATGCATTAAAATGTAATTCATATAAAATACATAATATATTGAAAGCAAAAGAATATACCAATGTATCAAATAAATTAACAAGATGTGTGCGGAATAAAAATACAAGATAGGAAGTATTGTAAATACATTTACCTTGACCCAACCTTCAAATACATCTTGATCACATAAAACCATTTTCTTTGCATTGTCCCAAGAAAACCCGCTACCATGGGTTAACATATCCATTATGGCATTGAATTGTTTTTTTAAAGTCTTCATACATGATTCAATATGTGGACTTGCTTTAAGTCCACTGTTTGGAAGCTTTTCCTCTAACATCTTCTCCACTTGTAAAAATACTCTTGGTTTAAATGAATATTCCAAAACATATTTTAAAAAATATATCATATATTAAAAAGAAATCAATTGTTTCTAAAAACCACATATTTACCATGTGGAACTGTCAGTCCATTTCTCCTACTAACTGCATCTCCAAGCACTCGAGAATCAAAGGTCGATCCCTCCCAACCTGGCAATACATAAATAAACCGCATGTCTTGAAAACAAACTCCTAAGACATTTGTTGCAATTTCATTCTTCCTTGTTCGATATCTAGGCTTGTCTCCCTCAAGTACATTCACTCTAACGTAAGTTCCATCTAAAGCTCCTAGACAATTCTATTTAAATAAAAGCGTTAGTATTGCTATAATATGAATTAATTAAACCTATATAAACTTAATTTATAATTTATATACCTTAAACCATTTCCATATCTCATCTGTGGAGTCCTCAGAGACTGGTTCTGGTTTTTTGAGTAATACTCCTTATAGGCGAATGATTGCATTCAATACTGCATTGAAATGTCTAATAACAGTTTCTCCAAACCTTAAGAATCGAAATTTTATAACTCGATTCTTTACATGATGTGCAAGAATGTGCAAGAATAATGCAACCATTTCTTCTACATCAATATATTTTGAATCCTTTAGTTTACCAATAGTACGAAGCATAGAACATAACGTGGTGAAAGTATGTCTATCCATCCTAAGTTGCTCCATACATGCTATATCACTCCCATAAATCAATCGATTAAGATTTTCAACTCACAAGAATTCTCTATGTGCAGGTCGTTCCATCAATGTTCGTCTCTGATAACGTTTCCTTATAGTCGTACAAAATGCATTAAGCATATTAAGTATGTTCACTATAATATATAGAATGAGGATAAGTTGTTATCTTCTTTCCATCTCAATGAGGTCCATGGCTGTGCAAGAGTCCTCATCATAAAGGAGGAAAAAAAAAACATTCTGTGTTTTTAATAAGAACAAAAAAAGATTAATATGTTTGACCTCATTATTAATTTTCTATAAGCAAAGAAAAAATAATATATGCAAATTCATTTGTACCAAACTAATACTAATTTTCATATCTTTTAAGAAAGTTAGTAGCTTAACAAAATCAAAAGACTAATTTAAATATAAAAATGCGCTAGGTTCAAGGTAAGGATGTGATGTTATAGCAATATCCTTCTAGTGCAAGTGGGGCACATACAAATAGGCAAAATTTATCATTACAATACTCTTGCATGGGAAATCTAGAAAAAATTAAATTAATCTGTTTAACATAACCATCTATTATGTTGACATTTTTGTACATGGTCAGAATCATGGTAGTCCTCACAATCATGGTAGGCATTACTTTTCAATTTATTGTTACTTGAATCATTAATCCCAAATTTTGGTCCGTTTATTCTGGCTACTGTTTCAATGTAGGCAAATATGTCATTTGTACTAGTAGGCTTAGGTGCATTCTGCAGCAGATTGTTGTAAGTGTTTGCAGTTATTGGGTTAACATTGTCATTTTTATTTCTGTAAAGATTAACATGTCTTAAATGGTTATGAAGTATGATGGCAGCCCTTTAATTTATAAAGGTTGTGAGATTGACATTTCCTAATTATTTTATGTTGTATCTTAATATGAATATTGTATCAATGTAGTTCTGTTACATGATCTTTAATAGGCTTGTGAGATTGGCATCTCTTGATTTATTTTATGTTGTATCTTAATGTGACTCTGTTTCACTAGTGTAGCTCTGTTACATGATCTTTAATGTTGGTGGTTTAGCTAATTTTGCCACTGTTACTGGATTCAGTGTTATGTTTTCCTTCCCTCGACTTAGGGACCGGTTGCTGCTATTTTTTGCAATATCAGTTGGTGTAGTAGGTGCAGTGTGGATGAAGGAGGTTGGGTCTGATCATCTATGAGTATATTATGTTAGCAAGGTGTCTTTTTTATTTTTTTATTTTTTATTTTTTATTTTCCCCCGGAAAAAGGGTTGAAGAGAAGGCACCCATGAGCCCTCTTGCAGGTTCCACAATAGGGTTCAAAGCCCTTTTTTGTTTTTAAAATTGTTTTCCCACTAAAAGGAGATTTCTTCTTGAAGCCCTGGTTCGCTTCTTGGAGTTTCGAACCACGTTGGTTTGATCAAAGAGCAGTGAAGCAGATGAAGCACGTCCACCATTTTCATGGACTGACATCATCCTCGTGGAAGATGAACTTAAGAATTGGCCCTAACTGGGTCCTTGAACCCCTTACATAGATTGGCCTGATGATGATGTTGAGGAAGAAAACAAGCCTGTGAGGTTTCCAAAGTCAGTGCAATTCGGCTCAAATCTTAGGCTTTTGGACCAAACCGTGTCGAGATTTAACAAGGAATTTGCATTTGGGTTTGCTGATGATTAAGAGAAAGCATCCACATAATTTGATCGAGGATCAAACAAAATGGGTGGGTGGTTTTGGTGATGAGGAAAATGTGGTGGTTGTGGGTTTGATGAGACTGAACCAAAGTGGCCACAAGGATTCAAGAAAGTCGGGATCGACTCGGGCCTTGAATCATACTCTTCATCCCCACCACTCACAGATTGCATACTACTACTGTTGCCAGAATCCATAACTTTAACTAGGAAAGGAGGACGATGATAATAATAAACAAAAGGGAAAAAAAAGGGTTAAAGAGAGGATGAAACAAAAATTTCCAATATCACAAACACGTGAAATCCAAAAGTTTTGTTTCTATTTGTTGTTTTTTTTTTTCTTTTTTTCTTAACAATTTCAATTTTCTTCTCCAGTCTCCATTCATGAATGAAACAAAAAATTTCAATATCGCAAACACATGAAATCAAAAAGTCTTTTTCCAACCATTTCAATTTTTCTCTCCAGTTTCCATTAATACAAGATAAAGAAACATCAAATACAAGATTCCAAACACAAATTAATAATAATAAAAAAAAACAATCGATTTATATAAAAGAAGAAATATAGATAAAAAAAGTAGAAGAAGAAAGAAAAAAGAAGGTAAACCTGATCGGAGACATAGAAGGGAGTTTTCAAAACCTAGTTGCAGCGAACAATGACGAATCCTGGATCCAACCATCAAAATGAATATCCAAAACCTTAGAAATTAGAAATTGAATTTTTTTTTATATATAAATGTCGTGAAAGGTTTGATTGATTCAGTTTGGGAGAATCACTTGTTGTAGAAAAGTGGATGATGAATGAGTTTCTAACTTTGTAAAGAAGATAAGAAGTGGATGATGAATGAATCTCTAGCTTGACAAAGAAGATAAGCATCAGGCTTGAAGAATGAGACAAGAGGGTAAAATAGTAAATTTAGGTTATTTTATATTATCAAATAAGTTTAATGAATCATAATACCACCTACTTTTGATGAATTCAAATCCGACTTATAAGTTGGATTTGATTTCTACCTGAATAATTTTTTATTCCATTTCTGTCTTCTTAACATTTATCCAAACATAGGAATAAGGGAGAAAATGAATGAGATGTCTATTCCCACTCCCCATTCCCATGTACCAAACACCCCCTTAAGGTTATATAAAGTGTTAATTCAAATTAGTGATGTTATGTTATTCACCTGTTTCCTTGATAATTTAAACAAATAAAACTCAAATACATCCTAAAGTCTAAATGAAAGAAATTCTAAATAAACAAATTAAATTGTTGCAACCATTACCTATTTTTTCTTTCATATAATTAAAAAATTATACATTTTAACCAAGACATAAGTTCAAATCATACTTAATAAGGAATAACCTAAAATCATAATCATTGGCATTAATTTTCATATGAAAATATAAAATTTTAAACTAATATAAACAATTTGTTTAGTTATTTTAAAATTTTAAAATAATATGAATAAATAATTTTCTTTAATTCATATGTGAAAATATTCATAAAACAAATAAATATTTTATTTACCATAAATATATAAATTTGTTTGGGAATGCATGTAAGCCAAATTATTTTCTCAAAATTTCAAGGAAAATATGAAAAAATAAAGATAAAAAATATATGTAATTTTAAAACAGTCATAACGAAAAAATTTATTAAGAATAATTTGTAAAAAAAAAAATAATTTTCAACTGACAATAGAAAATTGTAAGAAATTTTCCCCACTTCGAAAAGAATTTTAAGAAAATTTAGTACATCGTTAAGAAATTTTTGTACATTCATAATTTACACTAAAATAAAAAATAAAAAAACAAAGTTTTAAAATCTCATACTTTTTTTAATTATGGTTACATGAGTTCCCCTTAAAAATATTTGTGAAACCATAATTAGTAACTATGGTTTGAAAGAAAATTATAAAACCATAGTGTATGACTGTAGCTTTAAAGAAAATTGTAAAATCACAATCCGTGACTGTGGTTTTAAAGAAAATTATAAAATCACTGTCTATGGTTTTTATAATATTTTTAAAACCACAATTACTAATTATGGTTTTATGGTTATTATGATAAAAATATTTTAAAAATAATATTAAAATTATAATATCATTAAAATGGACATGGATTAAAAATAATTTTAAGAATATATCTGTAATTTTTAAAATCACAATCATCAACAGTGATTTTTTATACTAAAAAAATACATGTGGATACTTACGAGGACAAAAGATTAATTTTACAAATATTTTGAAATTGATAGTATTCTTACCATTTTTCTCAATGGATTATTTTGTACTTAAAACTCTCAATATTATAGTGGTTTGTCTTGTTGGCTCTGAAGGTGTTCAATGTTAGAATGTGTTGAATCTTTTTATTTGTCTTTGTGATCCTCGATCATGTGTCTCTGAATCTGTGCCGTGATAAAAGTCAGAAGAGTCACATGGGTACAGTATTGTTTTACCTGGTGCCTGTGCGGCGGTATCTGGAGTGAACACATTAAGTTATCATCCACTTGGCCCTATGACGGGTCAAAGACGTGTTTCCAGACCATCCCATCCCAATCTCGGTGTGAGAGATGGATGGTCCCAAGCTCTTCGATTATGAAGACAAATCCACAGCTGGGCATCTCCTTGGGGTAAGAAACCTCTCAATAGTCAACAGTATTCAACACATGGAAGAAGGGGACTGAGTGGTGGTCTATTCTGTCTTATCATTGAAGCCAAGTGGCGAGCGTGGGTTGCTTCATACCATGGTTAATAATTTATTTTTTTCTATCTTTTGAATTATTTTATTCATGTTGACAGGATGTAATTTTGTTTGTCCTTTTTCATTTCTGAGATAAGAAAGTGATATGTACGTAAGACATAAACTGCTGAAACACAAACCATATATGACGCTCTGATTCTCCCGAATCCAATTAAGCATCGGTGAAGTATTACTTGAAAGCTCAATATGAAAGACGATAGTCTAGAACGGAGGAATCTATTGCTGGCAAGGCATGGACTCGCAGTACCAAAAATAAAGTATAGTCTCAAGGAATTGAGCTTAAACAACGACACCAGTTTCCTAAGTCCCGGGAAGAACACAGCCCTTCATTTGGCTGCAAGAATGGGAGACGAGAGCGCTGTGGAAGAGTTACTGAATCGAAACACGTCCCTTCTCACTGAGAAGAACATCAAAGGCAACACCCCACTGCACTTGGCAGCTCGTATTGGCCATGTTGATGTTGTAGAATTTCTCATCTGCCATGCTGAGAAGTTAGACGTTGAAAATGGAGGAGTATATGAGGTAATTAGTATGAGAAATATGAAAGACGACACGCCATTGCATGAAGCTGTTAGAGGTGGTCACCACTTGGTCACCAGTCTACTTGTGAAAAAAGTAGTCGAGGCAAATCACTCTGATTTGTTAGCTTCACGGAACAAAGCTGGGGAGTCTCCATTCTCTATGGCTATTAATGTAAATATTGTGAGAACGATCCTAGAAGCAGAGCCCTCCTGTCTCCTGCACAGAGGTCCCAATCACGAGACACCTCTCCACAGGGCCGTTTTTAGGGCTGATTTAGGTAAGATTGCATTTTCCTTGGTTTCTTTTTCCTCCGCATTGACCATTAGGCAGTCCTGATATGAGAATTGCTGAGGCTCTGAATCTGATTTATCGAGGCCAAATCTTTTTTCATGATATAAATTATGATCAAATGGCATTCGAATATCCATGTATTGCTTTTTTATGCCAATCAAAAATAACTTTTACTTCAATAGTTTCTGATCTGAACAAGCATATGGTGGATAAATGTTTCTAATTTTGTTTCAAGACATATCCAATTTTCATTGATCTACTTCTATTTTAATTTATATCTGTCTTTTTTTTTCTCCCTTAACTTAGATACTGTACAAATTCTACTGGAGAAAAAGCCAGGACTGATCTATGAGAAAGACAGCTATGGGAGAACTCCCCTTCACTATGCTGCAGCCTCCTCCGATTTCCTTGTGTGGATAGTCTGCGGTCATTTGCTAAAACGAGACTCTTCCATTGCGCTTCTCCAAGATCACTATCAAGCAACCCCTGCCCACTTGGCTGCGGAATGTGGCAGAAGAAAGGCTTTGATCACAATTCTCAACGCCTGCCCTCATTCAGTTGAGCTACTCAACCAACAGAGACAAAATATCCTTCATGTAGCAGCACAAAATGGGTCCGTTATCGTGGTTAAATGTATTCTGAGTTTGGGGGAGGCGGATGACCTGATCAATGAGCCGGATAAGGATGGAAACACACCCTTGCATCTTGCTGCCATGAACTTCCATTCCAGTGTGGTACGTTGTCTTGCTTTGACAAGAAAGGTGGACATCAGGGCCATCAACAATGATGGTAAAACCGCTCTCGACGTAGCTCAGGTATGAAAGCATTCCTATTATGTGTTACATGAACGTTTGCCCATGGCTTTCCTCCTTTTTACTTGATAATAGATGGCTATTAGTTCAATTAAATTTGGTTAAACAATTATCAAGCTTAAAATCTCCTCCCAAGATTGAATTTGAATCACAATTGTTGAGCCCTTCTTCTGTGTGACCTCCCGGGTAGCTGCTCTAACTTCTCCTCCTTTGAATACCCTTGAACACCCTGCAAAAGAGTGCCCGGATGGGTTTTGGGCAGACTTCTCCGATGGTTAAGTTAGTTGAAGCCATTTTGCCTTAAGAAGAAAGAAATGTAGAAAAACCACTTACCTTCCATTCTCGTCATTTTAAACTTTCCTTTTAATGTAGTAACATCTCATTGATGTTGCATAACAGTAGAGTGAGAATAACCGACGTGTATTTATGGAGCGATCCTACCCGGTTAGGTTTTGTATGTACGGGATTCAGTGCTCGTTTATGGAAGGAGTCCGGATCCCCACAATAATAAAATTCCTTGTCATTAGATTGGATAGTTAAATTAGAGTTAAACCCTTAATTATCAATATCTACTACTTATCATCATATAAATATATATATCAATTATTCATATCTACTATAATTCATTACAATTTTTTTCAAAGTCAGTAAGATTATTGGATTTTTTTTCTCTATCCTTATTAATTATTTTTTTACTCCAACATTTCCTATTAGGATTACAAGAGAAATATGACTACTAAGAAGTCTTTTTTTAAAGCCTTTCTACTCAAAGAAGACAACTTCGAAAATTGGAGCATTCAGATGAAGACTTTGCTTGATTCCAAAAGTGTATGGGAAGTCACAAAAAAAGGCTCTCGAGTGCCTGAAGATGAATGTAAGCCATCGCAGACTCAAAGGGATTATATTAGTGATGCAAGCAAGAAAGATAAGCAAGCTCTTAGCTTCATCTATCAAGCTATAGATGAAAATACTTTTGAGAAGATATCGCGTGCAAATACTGCCAAAGAAGCATGGGAGATACAGGAAGACAACTCTTACAAAACAGCTGACAAGGTAAGAAAAATGTTGCCTTCAAATTCATTTGGAATAATTTGAAAATTTTCTTCTTAAATAGTTTATATTATTTTTCCTTTTAGGAGTAGAGTAAATTAATTCTTTTCTTTTTTATTTAACATATTTAAACTCTATTTGTCTTGTGCCTTTTTTTTAAGGTGTTTGAATAAGAAACCCTAAATTTTCTTTCCTCTTTCTCTTTATAATTCTTTGAATCTCACATGGCATCAAAGCACAATTAATTTTAATGGAACTCCTAATTTATTCTTTCATTGAGGAAAGTTTAATCTCATACATAGTTTCTACACCAAAAAAAAAAAACTTCATTTTTTATTATAGGGTGTTGCATTTGTTTTTCATACCTAATCATGATATTTGATTTTATATTTGTTTTCTTTAGTTTTTATTGTTTTCGTTTGTTTAGTGGTTATTTGTTGTTTATCGGTCATGGCTGTTGAAAAAGATGATTCTCTTTGATCTATTAGTGTGAGATTGGATGGAAAAAATTATTCATAGTGAAGTGATGTGATGAAAAATTTGTTGGAATCAAACGTTATTAATTTAGTTATAATCAGTAAAAGAATTTTATAAACATAGTTAAATTTCATTTGAAATCATTTTATAAGTTATTTAATATAATTCAAACTCTTGAAGAAATAGTCAAATAAAATGAGACACTGGAAGTCAGTTAGGTTTTAGTACTCTTTAATGATTAGATATGTAAATTATGATATGTTAAATAAAATAAGAAATTATCATAGTATTCTCTTCCACTTGTTTAATGGATTATGTTTAACTTTCAAAACCAATACTTATTACATTCACTATTTTGAATTGTACTTAAATAATAAAAATTGATATTCCTTCTTGTTTTTGTGCAGTCTCTTTTACAAGAGAGAGCAGTGGACACAAGCTCTAACGAGAAAGATGATGATAAAATAAAAGAAAATCAGGTAAATATGCGTGGTTAGGATATATATTTTTGTTTTCTATTTTTAAAAATAAAAAATAATAATTTTATATAAAATATAAAAACTTTTAAAATTTACATTAGAAAGCTAATAAATTTTTTAAACTACTTAAAATTTTGATGTCTCAATAAATTTGTATTAATTTTTTTTTAAAAAAAATTGAAATTTAATCTTAAATAGATAAGGTAAGTCTATACTTCTTTGTATAAGAGTTTTTTCTTGTTATATATAAATTATTACTATATTTTGTTTTTGTTTTTTCTTGTTATATATAAATTATTGATATGTTTTATTTTTAAAAACCAAAAACAAGAAGTGTATTCAAACTAGATTTACATTGTTTCTATATCAAAAAAAAAAAAAAAAGTTAAAGGGAACATGAAGATAAAGAATTGAATTTTCTATGAGTACCTATGGTCTTGGTGTTATTGCAACTAATTTTGATGATTTTTTTTTTAAATATTATTATTAACCATGTAGAAAAAAGCTTCCTTTATGAAAAGTTTTAAATTCTTAAACTATTTTGATAACATCATATCACCTGCAATATGCCTTAAACAAGCATATTATGAGGCTTTGTTTAATAATAACTTAAGTGTCTTCTCCAAAAATTTATATAAGAATGGAAGTAGTATTGTGAAACAAAGCTAATCTAAGTAAGCAAATCACCTAAGAAGGACGGTGCATTGAGTTTTAAAAAATAAAAATTGAAAAACCTTTAAATAAACAAGTAATAGTTCAATAAATGTAAAGATATTTAGATAGAGAAATGCAAACACTGATTTATAGTGGTTTATCGCCTATCTCTACTCTTCTCAAGTTCCTTCCAAGTGAAAGTTCCACTAATCCGAAGCTTTCAACTCAAGTTTTTAAGTCTTTACAATTGGATTCATAGGCTCCATTGGGCTCTACAAATCTTTCTTCAAGTTCAATCCTAACTTGAAACTGTAACACTTAACCTTACTCAAATAAATGAGAGTTTAAGCACACTCAACCTAACTCAATAAATGAACAAATATAAAGAAGTTATGATGAATCACAAAGGTGCATTAGGATTGAATTTGAAAGTGAATGATCAATGCACCAAAGAGAGAG
The DNA here is from genome assembly GCA_022058775.1 of Vitis hybrid cultivar. Taxonomy (NCBI): domain Eukaryota; kingdom Viridiplantae; phylum Streptophyta; class Magnoliopsida; order Vitales; family Vitaceae; genus Vitis; species Vitis hybrid cultivar. The sequence continues at coordinate 72,468 of JAJJMF010025026.1, forward strand.
TTTTTAATGAGAGAAGTAGGTAAGTAAAGAGTTTAATATAAGTGTTCTCATGGCAATAAATAAATGAGAGTTCTCTATTTATAAGTTTACAACCTCAAACACTAAAAAGTACACCAAGTGGCATTCTCGATTGAGCTCCAGGTCAATTAGTTGACTAGCTATTGGACAATTAATGCCCCACAAATGATTGTTAGGGTTTCACTAAACCTCGACCAAGAAAGGCGTACCCTCGACTAGGAAAGGGTTTCTCTCGACCAAGAACACTAACCTTCTAGAAAAGAGAGAAAAACTTTACACCTTTTGACTGATCCTCAACTGAGAAAAGTTAACCAGTTGAACCAGTTCCCAATTGGTTGAGTCGAATTAATCCACCCTCAACTAGCTAGAGAAAGATGAATTTTGTTTGTTTGTTTGTATATAGATGATTTAATTGTCCAAGGAAATAATCTAAATATGTATGGTGTTTGATTTTCTCCATGAGTTCAACAATATTCAAGGGTTTCATAAGTAGCCTACAAAAGTACAGGCCTTATTTTCTCTATGGAGTTTAAGTTGCTACCTGTTTCATGAAAACCTTAATAGTGACCACCATATGAAGACTGCCAAAAGAAAAACCCGAAAAATGTTATTTTTTATTACATGAAAAATGCAGTATGTTATATATTATTTATCCATCAACAACTCATACTCATTGAATTAAGTGCTAGTTATTGGGTTAAAGAGTTGAATGATGGAAAAAGCACTATTAGGTTCATGATTTTCTAGTGAGGCATCGCATTCACTTAAATCTAAAATAAGTAGCCTATTGTGATACTTTCATCTTGTGAATTTGAGTTCCTTCAAACTTTTTTGTTGATTAAGTATTTAATTTTGTGTTTGTTAGGTAATTCAATTCAATAATTTAACAAGTTTTAAAAACATATTTAAGGGGCATGCTTGGAATTAATGGCTATTAATTTAGTTATAACTAGTAAAAGTTTTTATAAATATAGTTAATTTTAATTTGAAATCCTTTTGTAAGTTAGTTAATATAATTCAAGCTCTTGAAGAAGTCGTCAAATAAAATGAGACAATGGAGGTGAGTAGGTTTTAGTAGTCTTTAATGATTAGATATAAAAATTATGATAGTTTAAATAATATAAGAAATTATCATAGTATTTTCTTCCAATTGTTTAATGGATTGTGTTTAACTTTCAAAACCAACAACACCTATTTCATTCTCTATTTTTAATTGTACTTATATTCATTCTTGTTTTTGTGCAACCTCTTTCGCCAAAGAGAGCGATGGACAGAAGTTCTTTGAATGATGATGAGGAAGAGGAGGAGGATAAAATAAATGAAACTCAGGTACATACATGTATATTATGATACATTTTTATATTTCTATTTTATAAATAAATAATAATAACTTTTATATAAAATAGAAGAAAAAAAGGTAATAGTTTTAAAAAACAATTTAAAATTTAAGCTATCAAAATTTTTTTACTAAATTTTAAAATTTTTTAAAATAAATTATAAAAGAGATAAGGTAAGTCTATACTATTTTATATAAAATTTTTTGTTTTTTAATTATATAGAAGAAAAAAAAAAGTTAAAGGGTACATGAAGATAAAGAATTGAATTATTCCTTATGGTCATGGTGTTATTGCAACTAATTTTGATGAATTTTTGTAAATATTATTATTAACTAGGGTTAATTTACACTGTACCCCCTAACCTATAACATATTTTGCACATTATCCCATCAAGTTTAAATCAAACATATACCCTTCAAGCTTTATAATTGCATGCAATGTGCATTTTTGGAGTGACGATGTTACATATTTGGACGAAAGACACATGTGCTCCCCACATGACCTATTTAAGTGAGGGCAAAAGGGTAATTTTGTAACCAAAACAAAACCCCTCCAGCCCTGTCCTCTTCCTCGTCGTTCATTATCCTCTTATTGTTGTTCCTCTTGCTGAATCTTCAAATTGGAGTTGAAACCCTAAAATCTCATGCAAACATTGAAAAACTGACATTGAAGATAAGACATGGAGTTCAACGATATGTTTTTTGTTTTGTAATCACTTTGGTGGCTAGAAAAATCTTTGGCAAAGAGGGTTAGGGTTTCATTTTGATGTTTCAGAAAATTTGAAGAAAAATTGGAGAAATTGTTTTTTTTAAATCGATGAAGAAGATAGATGAAAATTTTGATATAATGCTTCAGTTTGTTGTTTTAGAATAGGGTTTCATTTTGATGTTTCAAAAAAGTTCGGGAAATTTTGGGGAAACTTCTTTGCAGTTTGTTATGGCATTTTTTTCCCCTTTGTTTATGTTGGACATCTTTGTTTTTCATTCATTACATCTCCACAGTCTATTACAATTTTGATATCTCTCAGTTTCATTTGGATTTATGCTTGTTTTAATAGAAAATATTTTTGGACATACATTTTAGGGATTTTTCTTTTTTTTTTTTTAGTTTTTTTTTTCTTTTTGGATAAGGGCCCAAGTTCTAGATTGTAAAAGGTTTTCTGAGAAAGTATTTTGGTCAAGCTTGTTTGGTTGCCAAGAAAATATGGTTTCTAGAAAATGAAGGAAGGAAGAAGGAGGGTTGGGTTAGGGTTTTGGGGTTTTAAAATGAAATGACTCTTTCGCCCTCACTTATTAAAAAATTACCATTTGCCCTCGATCACACGGAGAGCACATGTCATTTCATCAAAAAATGTAATGTTGTGACTCAAAAATGCACATCACATGCAATTTTAAAGCTTGGAGGGTACATTGCTCGATTTTAAACTCGATGGGTAATGTGCAAAACACGATATATATATAGGTTGTGGGTAAAGTGTAATAAATCCTATTAACTGTGTAGAAATTAAAGAGCTTCCTCTAAGACAAATTTTAAATTCTCAAACTGTTTAGATAACATCCTCACAACCTTCAATATGCCTTAAATCAAGCATATTAGGAGGCTTTGTTTAACGGCTTAGAGAGCCCTCTGCAAAAATTTATATAAGAATGGAAGTGGTGTTACTTCGAGGCACAATCTACCTATAAGAAGTCAACTTTTGAATATTCATACATGATATATGGTCTCTTTTGCAGTTCATTATAGATATTTTGAAGGCGGCCTATGCAAAGAGTGCTAGAAGCCCAAAGGATATCCTGGATAGAAAGAAACGTGCTTCTAAACAAATCAACGGTTTCAAGACGCGCAAAGAAATGGCCGGCGCTCTTATCTTAATGGCAACCCTGATTGCAACGGTCACATTTGCTGCGGCATTCACCATTCCTGGGGGCTTCCAAGCTGAAGATCCACATAAAGGCATGGTGGTGTTAGGTAGGAATGTGGCTTTTAGAACCTTCATCATCACCGACACAATAGCTATGACTTCATCCATGATGGCTGCACTGATCCTAATCATCATGCCGTTCCAGACTGATGAGGAAATTATAAAGAGTTTTCTTGGATACTCCCTAGCACTGTTATGGCTGGCACTTATGGCAATGGGAATAGCATTCGTGACGGGGCTGTATGCTGTTTTGTCAGAGCAGTTGCCTCTTGCTATCGTGGTTTGTTGCATTGGCTGTATTTTACCGCTCATAATCTATTATGGCCCTAGTCTTCTTATGGCCCCTCAATTGAAAGAACCTTAGAAATGTTAAATCTTAAGAAGCAAATCACTTACTTTGTGTATTTTATTGAAATATTGAATAAAGGATTATATTTTGTTTGTTTCATTTCCTGCAAAAAAAAAAAAAATAAATTACGTTTTTTAAACTTTTTTCTAACCAATATTTTGTATTGTTTCTAAATAAATAAAATTTGGGTAGCTGGTCATGACTCATGACGCAACACCCTGGGCCTGTGTTATGCTGGGTCTTGTCGCACTAGGAATATTGCTTGCATGGGCCGGCCTGGCTCGGCCCAGTTCTTAGCTGGTAGAGGATAACCCAACAGGATGGCCTACCAAGCCTGCTGAAAATGGGGACACTACTCTAGGATATAGGCTTTCAATGTTGAATTCACAATATGAAATAATTCAATTGCATACTTTAAGGATCCGTTTGGTTGCCATGATAGGATAGGATAAAACATATATATATATATAGAGAGAGAGAGAAAGAGGGTATATCATAAGATATTATATCCTTGGATATACATATGTTATGAATACATCTTTTAAGGTAACATATTAAATGTGATATGTTATGTTATGTTATATTATATTTATATTTAATTTATAAAATAATTTTTTTAAAATATAAAATATATATTATTTTTAATATTTAAAATAAAAATTATATCACATTTTAATATTTTTTATTTTAAAAAAAATGAGATATTTAATAATATTTATGATTAAAATATTTAAACTTTATAAATAAATTTTTTTATATTATGTTATTCAATATATACAAATAATTCATATATTATTTATTAATATTAGTTTATAAATTTTTTTTAGTTTTTTTTAACCATAAATTTATTTTATAATTAAAAAATATGTTTTGCAAAATGAGGATATAAAAAAATTTAATAAAAATAAATAAATTTATGATACATAGGATATGTATATCTCATATCTTAGTATAAGATTAACATATCTCATGTAAAAATGATAAAAAAAAAAAAAAAAAAAAAGGATGAATGATATATCCCATCACTAATCTTATTCCATATTTGATTGAACATAAAATAGGATATAATATTATATCTTTTATCCTATCACATACTATATTTGAACCATTAAACATAACCCAAAATATTATATTGTACCCCCATTCATAATGAAGCAATATCACATTGGTCCAAGGTAATAAAACAAGTAGTAATAAGCTACAAATTAAACAAATCATAAGAATTCACAAAGGGGAGTATGTAAGTCTTTAAATAATATTATTTAACCTTGCTAATAATGCAATTGAGGGGGCCCTAGCCTCATTTTCTAACGTAGAATTTGTCTACATTTCATTAAATTGGCTATTTAAAAAATAAATAAATAAAATATTAATCATATTAGCCAATGGTTTCTAAAATTGGTTTTATGTTTTTCAAAATAAAAATATCACACGATAATCAAAAAATAAAAAATATGGTATTTTTAAAAAATATTTTTAAAAAATATTTTTAAATTATTTTCAACTTTTTATTTATTGTATGAGAGATGTTTTTAAAAAATAATTATATAAGTATAAAAAATAATTAATAATAAAACACTATAGCGAAAAAGTTGTTTTTAAAACATAGAAAATGGTTGTCTACTTTTTCACCTGAATGTATAACAACTATATTATCATTGTAGAATCCATAAAAATGATACTTAAGAAACAAACACACTAAAAAGGAAGGATCAAGGCTCAAGCACGAATGAATACCATCAAAGTTGGAGGACCCAACATGATGGCCCACCAAGCTGCTGAAAATCGGGACACTACTCTAGGATTCAGGCTTTCAATGTGGATTTCACAATATAAAATAATTATATTGGCATGCTCTAAAAAATGATATGTTTGCCTCCATACTTAGTGAAGCGATATCACATCGGTCAAGGGAATAAAACAGGTAATAAACGAGCCCTAGCCACATTTTCTCACATGGAATTTGCCTACAATTTATTAAATGGGCTATTTAAAAAATATATATAAATTGTATTTAATAATAATACAATTTATATACATTCATTAAAAACATTATATCCATAGTTTATAATTTTGAATAAAATATTATCTCAATACATGTATGTTTTATTATTTATGACATCTATCATTTTAAATTATCTATTTATTGTGTATTTATTATTAATAATTTAATATTCATTAAAAAAAATGTATGAATTTTAAAATATTATAATTCATTGTTAGAATTTTAAATTTTTATTAGTTATTTTAAGGAAAAAATAATTCTAATATTTATCTAAAAAATGATAATTGAAGATTTTTTTTATAAAAATAAAATATAAAGAAATGCAAAAAAAAAAAAAAAAACAAGAATATGAGTGTATTTAACAAGATAAATGAATAGTAAAGATATAAAAACAACAAGAAAATAGTTGTATTTAGTATGATGGATCAATCTGTAAAATAGATAAGAAGGATAACCTTACCCTCTAGGACTTGTAGAATTGATTATTTTTTCAAAACCAATCAAGAGGTAAAAAGTGGGATATCATTTTATCATTATTTGTCTAGAAAAGGTTTGAGGCATAATTTTATGCCTTTGATTCCCCTTTTACCTCCTCGTTAGGAATAGTAGTGAACAGTAGACTTTGTCTACTAATTCACTTGGCAAGCAACGTGGAGAAAGCAAAGAGAAATTTTCTTCTCAAGCTTGTGGTGGTCCCTGTTCAGGAAATTATCTGAATTGATTAAGGATAAAATTGTGATTGTTTTTTGTTACAATGAGTAATATTATAAGGAGATTAAGTAGAGGTAGTTCTTCCAGATCTCTTAGGTATAATAATAGTTCTGCATCATCATCTCATGATTCTGCATCACTAACACAAAATATTGTTAATAGTCAAGAGATAAATATAGCACAAATAGAAAATCAATTACATAATTGGTCAATTCCTCACATGAAAATTAATACAATATATCAACAAGAAAATTTTGAAATAAGTCAAAATTATTCAATAAAAACTGAAGAAAAAACTATATCTCTTAATCAAAATTTAGAAAGTCTTCAATTATTGAGTCAAAACACTATTAATCATCATAGGAAGAAATTTAATTATATTCATATAGGATTAGTTCAAGTCGCCATAAAACCTTTGTTTCGTCTAGGTTTAGATATTCCTGTTTTTGTTTGTTTAAGAGACGCTAGGTCAACAAGATTTATTGATTCTGTCCTTAGTATGATTGATTCAAACCTTGCCAATCGTCCCGTTTATTTTAATTGTTTCCCAAACTTTTCTATGAATATAAATGACCCAAGTATTCTTTCGAGTTTAACCTTAAACATTAAAACCAAAAATATGAATTTTGTAGAAGAAGCTCAAACTATAGCAATAATTTATAGGATATATTATAAAGTCATGACAACTCAATTAAATCCTAGAGCTATATGTTAATCTATCAAAGATAAAACATTATTATTACAATATAATCCTAATAATACTCAAGCTTTTGTTCCTAAAAAATTAAAATGGAATGAAATTACTCAAGGAGGTCAATGGGAATTAAAAGATTTAACTCTTCCAAAACCAATTAAACTTTTAACAACTCCTTTAAAAATTATACAACATACAGATGGTGTACTATTCAAATATAATTTAGTCTAGCTTCTAGATATTCATTTAATCAAGATTTTATATCTGCAAGACCTTCTACTTCAAATCCTAGCCTAAATGGTGTTGATTTCACTCCAAAAATTCCTATTCCTGTATATCAACAACAAGAATCTCCTCCTGCTTCACCTACTCATTCAGATATGTATCCTAATCAAGTTAATATTATTCACAAGAAAAATTATAAAAAGACTCCTTTTACTCCTAATATAGAATGGATAAAATCAGACTATTTTGCCCCTTATAATAATACCAAAAGAGCTTATTTTCAAACATTTCCTCATCAAACTAGAAATGCATTAAGAAAACAATATGAAAAATATATGAATCAAAAGAAAATTACTATTCCTTTTTTCTATTGGTTTTTCAAAATTAAAAAACAAAGAAAACAAATTATAACTTTAAGAAATAAAGAAGGACATCAATTAGCAATAAAACATTCAGAAAATGTTCAAAAAAGAATTTTAACAATAACCTAAGAATTACGTTCACAACCACCCTTAAATAATCATCAATTTAATTTTGACAATAATTCAATTTCTGCATCACCCTTTAAAATTCCAAGAACCAAAGATGAACAAAATCCCATAATTTATAAGGATATTAGACAAGTTCAACAACAATTAAATTATACAAATCATTCTCTTCAACATTTAAGTCAACAAACAACAAAAATTTCCAAATTTTTGTTTTCTTCTGCCCCGAGAGGGAAGATAGGAAAAACAGAAACATTAATATCAAAATCTTTAAAAATTTCACCAACTTTATCATCATCATCATCATCTTCCAAATCTTTAGAACAACCTTTTATTATTCCTATAAATGCTGCAAAATCAAATATTCAATTAGCCACACCAACAGAAACAATGTTAAAATAAATACAAATTAGATTAGATAAACTCAATATTAACGGTATTAAGAATCAAATTCAAACTATAACAAAAGGAAAATCATAAATAAATAAAATAGAAGAACAATTCAAAATGTCTCCGGATTCAATAGAAAAAACCCCTGCAACAGTCAATGCAATTTCTAATAATTTTATAAGTTGAAAAAATTATTATTCAAAACCCTCTTTTCTTGATGTTCAATTAGAAGAAAGAAATTATCAATTAGCTGCTAGTTATGATGGGACTAACTTTTATGAATGGAATATAGATGGAATGAGTGAACATCAAATAATTAATTTACTTCATGAAATGATGATGGCTGCTAACGCTTATAGAATCAAGACTAATAACTCTGACTTTCATGTTGTGGGCGCCTTAGTAATAGGATTCATTGGGTTACTTAAAGGTTGGTGGGATCATTATTTGAGTCAAAATGATAGAGAATACATATTAAATGCAAAAAAGACAATAGTAAAAAAAGAAGGAACATCAATCCAAACTTATGAAGAAGATGTTGTTAATACATTAATATTTGCAATGACAAAACATTTTATAGGAGATCCAGTTTATTTTCAAGAAAGAATTTCTAAAATCCTTAATAATCTTAGATACCCAACACTTCAAGATTTCAAGTGGTATAAAGATATGTTTTTGGTCAAAGTTATGACAAGACATGATTGTGGAAGGATCATTATTTGTCTAGAAAAGGTTTGAGGCATAATTTTATGCCTTTGATTCTCCTCTTACCTCCTCGCTAGGAAAATGTTATTAATGAGATACCAATCAAACTTGGAATTGAACAATTGAAAACATAGGGTAAAATTTGTATTATTGAATGAATGTATAATAAGTGAAATCTATATCATTAAACAAATGTATAAACGAATGGGATAAATTATTATCAATCGAGTAATTAAAAATATATGGGGAAATTTACGTCACTAAACAAATATATAAAGAAATGGGACAAAGGTAAAAATAAAGTCGAATCTATTCCATTGAATAAATATTTAAACAAAAGGGATAAGAGTATAAACAATTAAAACTCATCAATCCAATGACACAATACAAAATATGACAAGTCAATTTAGACCAAGATTCAAAACAATACCACTCATATATAATTGAAAGGAATATTAGATAAGTAATATGATTGATATATAGTAATGACACACCAGAGGTTGAGACTTCCTTAATTGATAGTAAGACCTCCTCTTTAATCAAAGGTGATATGAACTTATGAGTTGACAACACAAATTGACTCGAACGATGTTTGGTAAAACCTAGTATTTATTACTTAATGACATAAGTTAACTTAAAACTTATTACTTAATTTTTACTTTAAATAGTAAGATTGATTGATAAAGTTAATTAAAATTTATTCTCCATCATCAAAGTGACAGAGCTACATTTTGTTAATTTTCTTTTGTTTTTTTTTTTTTTTTTTTAAGTTGAAATACGAATAAAATAGTTTACATTTTACATTTTCTATAATTTTAAGATTAATTTT